>QVRM01001985.1:0-76513 GCA_003439945.1 Dermanyssus gallinae | reverse complement strand
TCAAGGATCACTTCATCTAGGGATCGTGTAAGCAGGTTGGTTAAGGAATAGTCAGTCCTGTCATCTGGTTGCTGTGCTACATTAACTCATTAGATATTATACATCCCAATATAAATAATATGTATGGATACATTGTAAAATAATACCGAATCAGAATGAATATAAATGCCGAACTGAATTGAAAATAAATACCGAAATACATTGAATAAATAATAAATTGAATATAAATTGTCCAAACTATATTTTAACTGCGGTAAAAGTCTGTGGCTTTGGAGACGCAGAAAAGCGTCTTGGCCTTCGTAGCCAACTGCATAAAGGAGCCTGACTTACAGGAGAATACGAGCGAACTAAGGCAGAGTTTGAAGAGGGCCTCCAAACTAACTACCAAGACAGAAAAGCTTTGAGAAAGGGCCAACTTAGGCTATACGCTATGGCTATACGCTCTGGTGTCCATATGGGGACAAGGGAGGCTCGCCAGGAATTCTCAGATTTCGGTTCACGAAGGCCTTCGTTGGAGGAGGCAATAGGCTCAGGTGTGATACGGAACGAGCACATAAGGCAAGCAGCCCAGTTAGCACCGTTTCCTGCGTTTTTTGATGAGGCGCTGAAGACATTTCGTCTGCCCTAAGAATGGAAAGAAAACCTATGCTGCGTTATTTCAAAAGGAAAGAACGACCCATTCTGGTTCCCTCGTCGTACCACGGTATTGCAACGAAAGCTCAATATCTAAAGAGTAATTCAGAGACCGATGCACGATGTCATGCTGCTAAAAGGGAACGCGATGGTCGCTTGTACCGCCTGCGGCCAACGATCTGAACTTAAAGGCTTTAAACAAGCCGAATCGGGTTAAGATAGCGTCTGCCTCGATCGACCCCTCCTCGACCTAGAAAATTCATTACGCAACCGTCCGTCAGTTCAGACGGGACCAGTTATGCGATATATGTAGGCATAACTAGCTAGAATGTAATGCTGCATAACTAGCTAGCGTGTTGAAATGTCCGTAAGGTTCTAGTTGGTCGGGCGTCATGTTATTGCTGACCGGACACTCCTACCTAAAGAGGCGCATCTATGCGCTGGTTTGTGAACTTCGGTGCAGTCTTCGACACAGCGTGGCGCGCAATTTTCTTTGTCGACAGAAATTTCCTGGAGATCAATTTAAATAAAAAGCTCTAGTGTCACTGTTATCCTTTTGTGCGGTGACAGAGCTTCCCAAGCTGTCGAGGACGATAGCGATTGGTCTTCGACCTGAATATAGCGCCAACATCTTTGTATGCAATACAAGACGTCTGGCGTTATCTAACTAAGAAGCCCCTAGACGGTTTTAAAGCCAACTTGTTGAAGCAGCTGAATTAGTGTTGCGTCGTAAACAGATCTCTCGAGGACTAAGAACTGGATTTGATGTCCATGATTTCCATATGAGAATATGCACCCGTGTGAAGTTTCACAAAGTGTTGCCTGAGTGCAGATGTAGTTGTTTTGCGAAGTCCGTTCTACCCGTACCTCCTCGAATGGTGTTCAAACGCTCCGCCGTCATGTAAAATACGATGGTTGCAACCAACACTATTCACATGTAACTTATGTATGAACCAATCAATGAACAAATTAATTAAAAAAAAAACAATATATATATATATAAAATATCTATATAATATATATATGCATTTTTGTTTTCTCATTATGTATGACATGCTTGATGTTCCTTATTTGTCAAGCGCAACTAACTTTGGTTTATTTTTATTCACCTTAGAGTTTTTCGGAATTATATACAACACATAATTAGGAATATGCAATATGGTTGCAGAATTTTTTAAGATTTTCTGAATGCGACTATGTTTTAATTTGAATGGCATGACCTCAAATCTGCCATACCTATTTATATGTATCTAAAACGTAACTAAATGGGCTATGTATGCCGATGAAGCAGAAGCTCCTGACCAGCTTAAGGTGCCTTCCTTCAGTGTAAACGGGAAGCGCTTCGCCGGCTTTGGCTCGAGGCAGCGGAACACTCGCATGTCCTACAGCTACTGGAGCAAATCGAGGGGCTGAACGCGGTCCACACAAGCTTGATACAAACATTTCTCTCGCCAGGTAAGCATCCGCAATAAGCTGAAAGTATCTCTGCTATCTGTGTATATACATATATATATTATTAAGGGTCCGTTATCTCAGGGCTAAACTAATAATATCCTTTCGGCCTAGCGATGGTCCGAGCCCTCCCCTGGTGTGCACGTGGCCTCGGAGCACACCAGAAATGTTTGCCACTCATTTTCCGTTCGCTGCGATGTCAAAAGATGGGCCCATCTGCGTTTCAAGTCCCATTTGTAGTGAATAATACCAGCTGAAAATACAGGTGATACCACTAAATGGTTATGAGTACATTAGTGCCCCGTAGCATTTGAGGCCTTGTCTCTCTCTCTTTGGACTCACTGCCACAATTGTAATGCGTAGAACCATTCCAGGTAATTTCCGTTAATAGAGTGAGACATCGAACCATTTATCTGTTGGAAACATGTCTGTAGCGGAGCGCTTGTATATTATATTTTCAGCAAGCCGCTATGGTTGGTCAATTATCTGTAGTCTACCTTACAACATAATTATTTGTGCTCTATGTTCAGATATCTTCGAGCAACGAAAGACCTTATGAAAAGTGTAGCCCTGCTTGAAGGCGAACTTAGTGCCGTGGACGCCCTTCGAGAGGTAAGTGGTGCATAGTGACGAGCAGCTGACGAGTATATTCGAATTGAAATAAAGCAACGTATTCTTTCTCAACCCGTTAACTTGGCATACCCGATAGGTTTCGGCACTAGCTTGTCGGAGATGGAGCAATATTCGTTTTACGTTTGTTTCAAGACTTGCGCGTTCTTTTTGTTTATTGCTGTCGGTGTTAGAGTTGTGTTGCCACATATAGAGTGCAGTTGTCTTATATACATTTTTGTTTTTTTGTGACTTAATATGCTGTTTTTAGTTTACAATAATGGCCGAGGCACTTGGATTGGTGGGGTTTTTGTGTATCGTGTTGCATCTCGTTGGTATAGGTGTGAGATTTCTACAGTTTGTTCCTTCTCGCTGCATTGTATGCGTAGGTAAAGGACAGCCTTCAACTACAGAAGGAGCAGCTTCACGAGAAGCTATGGCTGAACTTCAGCGTCATCTGTACGAGGAGGTTTCACGTGACTGCCTCGAGATGTTTCGCAGATCCGGTAGAATACCCAATCCGAAAGCGGAACGGAGCGGTATCGGTCACCCGGCTTATGCCTTCGGTCGAGGACAGTGAACTCCTCAAGCTTGAAGAGACTGCCGGTTCCGAACGACGGCTCGATTCGGAGCGACAGATAGTCATCCTCGTGAGATGTCTCGTGCTCCTCGCTAAAATCCCCGAAAGCGTAGAGATGATAAGGTAAAGGGACATGTTTTTGCCATCCAGATTCCTACCATTAATACTGGCAACGGCAAAGAATACCCCATATATATATACATACGGGCGTGGTTGCAAGGTTGTTCCGTAGAAACTTCGTGTGTTTGGACTGCTGATCATCAGTTCCGGGTGAATACATGGGTATACTGCTCCCAAGGCCTCTATAGGATGGAGGTTCTGAATGGGTCAGACGCGAAAAATTCTGGTAGAACGTTCTTCGCCACCGCAGGGCAACATTTGTATGCCGATCATTTTTATCCTATTAACCTTTAGGACAACTTCTTCGGCCTACGGGAATAGGGGCGCGAAGCTGGCTCAAATTTTTACGCGACTTTGGCCCAAAACGCAATTCGCATTTTCACGGCTACGACGCACACAGCGTACACCGACTCCCTCGGACTAAGGCCGACAGCCACGTCAGAACAGCTACCTTTATTAACGCAACTGTCATCAGATAATAGCATAGAATAAGTGTTCTGCAGACTGTCTCCAATCATACAAGATACTATTACGACGGTTATTTTAAAGGTCTTGGAATCCGTACTCCCTACTGTCATACGCGCATTGAGCAGAGCAAAAGTACCGCTACGTAGGAGCTCAGTGGATGCTAGCTCACTGGCCAGGCCGATGCAGCTGGCTTTCCGTGGCTACACCAAAGAAACTGCGCTTTTTCTCCCCGCTTTTTTCTACATCAACATCGGCACCAGAGAGCGTGACAGCCAGCGCAACAGCAGGGAAAGCAAGTAAAAAATTACTGAGATGACGACAGCATTACGGTCCGTGAATCAAAGACTCATTGACGGCCGGGAATTAGAGCACTTCTATGCGTGCACCCAATACGAGCATCTGGCAGCAGCGCTGCTTCTTTTGATACTATTGGGAGGGTTGACCAGGTAGCAGGGGTGGACCCGAATGTGGGCAAGCACTTTAATGAACACTAATAACATTGCATATTAGAGACTAATAGATTATGTGGATGAGATTGGGCTTAGCATTAACAGAAAAAAGACAGTAGTAGTTAAGTTTTGAGAAGATGGTCGATTGGCAGAAACGACGTTTTTAGGGCAATGCATTAAATTTTATATGTTGTACTCGCTCTTGGGTGATCTCCATTTGTTTAGCTGGCTTCATGACCATAGCAATTTACTACAAATTATCTAAGTATCCTGCAACGTAATTTTCCTATTTGTATTATTACATTGTCATTGTACGAAATTATGCTTAAGATGTCCGATTAAAAAGAAACATATTTTTTAGATGAGTGGTATTCTAGGTTATTCTAGGGCGTTCGAGCTATTCAATATGTATACTTTATAGTGGGTAATTCTGTAAGCCATTTTTTATTTTTCTTGTCTAAAGATTTTTTCCTTTTCGAATAAAAAAATATAAACTAAGTATGTAGCGCTCTAAATAGACTATGCCAAGAAATAAGAAAATAAATGTTGTCGTTTATATACACACGCTATGCCTTGGTTTTCGGTTTTAGGGATCGGTGCCAGAATTATCTGTTCTACGTGATGTCTCGAACAACAACGGCCGTGCTTGAAAGTGGCGAGGGTCCCGAACGGCTGCTGCAACTGTTGGAGCTAATTTTTGCCCAGTTTCACACAGTCGAACAGAGGTTAGTAACATTCGTTGTGTGATGCGACGGTTAGAAGTTTTCTGACCACTGCGCTTCAGTGTGTGAAAATACATCCTAGAACTACTATAAGAATTGTATATCTATCTAGGAAATAAAATATTAAAGCACACATCCGCCTACGCCCAAGGGAAGTGTCTTTGATGTTATATTTTTTCTGAAAGTAGATCTAATATTTATTTAGATTTCGACGTAATGTTTACCAATTTGTGTATCCATGCATCAAAACAAGTCTCTAAAACGCGATTTGAAATGGCTTTTCTAGCTTCACCTCGGTGATTTCAAATACCGATTCGCGTGAATTAAATTTGTTTTTATTTAAGAAATCGCACGTTGTTAGGCCGGGTGCGTTTATCCGGTGCTTTACTAGCGTGACTCCAAATGCAGAGGAAAAGTCTTAGAGTTCAGCCCGGTGGGCTGGCGCGCTGCCGTGATGAGGGAACGAATTTTTATCAAATTGATTCGATGTTCTTCAGCCAGAAAGATCCGCGCCTCTTTTTCATCTTGGGACAAATCACGAAGTACCCATTGAATAGATTTTGTTGTTGAGTCTGAGGTCGTCCGTTGCGGTTTTGGACGCATGGGGTACGTCGTTCAGAGTTAAACGCCGAGTTTAAAATGTTCTGTACCGTCCATACAGACTTCCTAGGGATGAGACTTCATCCCCAATGGTCGATTAAGCTATTCGAAACAGACTTGTGCATCTCACTCTCATTGGAGGTTGTAATGTACACAGCCTGATTTTCGGGTACGGCTGTTACGACACCTACATGCTTGTCATTTTCTCACACCGTTGTCTGTGGAAGAATCGACTCGAATGTTCTATTTAATCATCAACAAAAATAACGCTATTCCTACCGGCTTTATAGGCAATGTTAAGCGCTCACTCATTGACTGTTTCAAATTTCCTAGCATGTATCTTCGAAGAAACTAAGAAATGTTAACATTAGATTGAGTTGCATATGAACCAGAAGACGTTTATTGTTCTCTATACACCTGCTTGCCCGCTAATGTTTTTCTGTTCGTTTTTCCTGTGTGTCGCGTGGTATCGGAATTTGAAATACTCTGGAAATTGGCATTTCGTTACTTGATGTGGGCATGATAGACATCGACTCGTACTGTCACATCTCGCCCCACATGTTACGACAGAGTACGACGATGAAGGCAATCCGATTCCCGTGTTGTACACGATGGAAGACATCTCGTCAAAGATGCAGCATGTTCTCACCACTCTACTGCACGCGTATCTGGGAGCTGCCGGCGGACGCCAGGAGAGCCATAGCGCATTTGGCGTTTCCGTTGGCGACACAGTGGACGTTAACCTGTTTTTCGTACGCAAACGGCCATTCGGAAACACGGTGAACCCGACGAAGCAACGAAAATTCACCCTGTTCAAATTCGACAACTCGCAGCTGGCCATTTCGAAAAGCAGCTACCTGCAGGAGCAGCAACAACAACAAGTAGCTAACGGCGGACCTGGTGGAGGCCACAAAGACAAAGGTAGGGTAATTGGGAACGATTGTTTTTATTTTTGTACGTTTAGCCTTCTTTATTGATTATCCTCGTATATATATATATATATATATATATATATATATATATATATATATATATATATATATATATATATATTTATCGGACTTGCTTACATTGCAGCCATGGTTTCTGAAATCAGGCTAACTTGCAAATAATTATGTTCTTGATGGTGATAACAACAAAACTTGCAGGCGCGGATCAGGGAGGTGCGCATGTCTTACCTTCGTCGCCGTCGGCATCTGGCTTGCCAGCCGGAGGTAGCAGTTGCGGCGGCGCCGGCGGAGGCCCAAGTTCGGGCATCACGGACGTCGTGTGTCCGCCGTCGTACAAGAACATCAACTATATGTTTAGGCCAATGCTGCGTTTCGTCGAAGAATTGGACGACTACGAGCGCACTCCTCTCTATATCGTGCTCACAGGAGCCGTCCAGGACTTTCTTGCTGTGGTCAACGAGGAACTGCAAGTTCGTATCTGTTTCTTCTGTTGGCTTTTGAAACACTGGAATTCGTCGCCGTGATCGCTCGGAAATTCTTATTAGTAGAATAAAAAATGGTAGCTGCAATTTTCAATCCATCAACCGAGTTGAAATGCAATTCGTGTTTAAGACCAAAGTTACAGTACGAAATGTCTCATTATATATATATATATATATATATATATATGTTCAGTGTATATAAAATACTTATATATATATATATATATATATATATATATATAAATATATTAGCAGATTATTGAGCTTCAACTTATGCTAGAACGTATTTCGAAGGTATTTTGCAGAGCTTATAGCTCATAAAAGCTGCAATTTAGGTCTTGCTACTGGCAACCGGGTTTCATTTGATAGCACATTTCGTATCTCACCGACACTTCGGGTGCTTTCTGGCAGACGGTCGTTGATCAATCGGACAAGCTGCTCGAGGAATTTCGCATCACAGCCACCGACTCGGACACTCTAAGGAGCCTTAAAGTTACTCGACCAATCTTCCAGAGTTGCGTCGTTATCGATGGCATGCTACAGGTATGGTCTTGACATTGTTCACAGGTTGGCTCCGTGATCTCCCAGTGCGCTGTAATCCATCTGGTGTCATCATTGCAGAGGTCATTTATAAATTAGTTATGGCAATATGGGCGTAAATATGCCTTACCAAACACGGCTTACACGGTTCGTATACTGTTGACTTGAATATATATATATATATATATATATATATATATATATATATATATATATATATATATATATTGTAGCGTATTTTAGTTATTGAAAGCTCTTCTTAAGAAACAATTCCCTATGTATTTGTCGATGTTATTACGTTTGTTAGCTGACAAACAAAAACAAATGTTACACTTTGATAGATATTCACTCTGTTGATCTTGATTCCAGGTACTCCAAGAGCACGCTCAAGCTCTCCCTAAGTTTGCATCAGAATTCATAGAAAAGGGTACGTTTTATATTTGCAATATTTAAGTTATTTCAATATTGTAAATTAAGATGTAGTATCTAACTGATCTAACTGAATCAGTTTAAAATATAAGTAACATCGGATTCTATTAAGTGGGATATGTTAACATGTTGGTCACTTGTTTTGATCCGTGGATCGTTTAATGTTACTTTACAACAAGGACAACGCTTTGTGTATTTTAGAATAGTATAGTATATATATATATATATATATATATATACGCAATACGTTTTAGACGCACTATCTCGTATTAACGGTTCTTTATTACTTTGTCCTTAAATGAAAGATGTTCACGCCATGTGAAATATGTTGCCTCTGCATAAATCAAGCAACACTGCAACCTGATAGTAATTTTGTGGGATTTTCTTCATTATTTCTATGTATTTCAATGTAGTTGGAATATAAGGAACACTTCGGAGTAATGGAGTGTATGCGAGTTCAGCGTGGCCGGTGTGGAAAAATATTGCTTAATCATAACAGTGTAATTATACCTGTAATAATCTAATCATAACTGTAACACCATGAACTGTTGGTTCATCGATTGTATGGTTTTATTAATTTTGCTTGCTGATGTTGTGGTATGTATGAATTACAGCCTGTGAGGTAATGAGCAAGGCCAAAGCCAGCGCCGAGAAAGCTTACCGAAGCATTGTTCCGTCACAAGAGGTACGGTGGTGAGACTTCTTAATTTTTGGCCATCCGCTAGGAAGAAATATATGGAATCTTTTTGAGACTATCATGTCGATGAGCCTATATAATTTAATGGTGATAAACGGTGACCAGTATTGGTTACATGAATGTGGACGAACAGGCGCTGTGGAACGCCTGACCAACATCGCAGAAACGGAAACAGTCAGCGTTCTGGAGATGCTCTACATGTTTATCCATGTCCAACTTGACCCATACCGGCATATCCTAAGAACAGATTTCCTGCAGGATGGGTCTAACAAAGATAGAAGTATTTAAATTGTACATTTACTAAAATATATTTAGATCAGATAGATCTAAAGGGCCTGGGGTTAAGTGATGCGGAAAGCTGTATGTCCTGATATCCAAGCGGTCAGGCATATTTTCCATTCTATGTGTATAGTATAACTTATGGCCTATATTGTGGTACAGGTTCGTCAGACGAACAGCAATCACTGGATTTCCGACCCGGATATTTGTCGCTGCTTGATGGGTCTGCCTAATTGGATCAACTTAATCGGAGATATCGACCATCATGAAGAGGTAGAGGAGTCTTATCAAATCATGTAGCGATCGTACTAAAGTATTTACCAGAATTTCTGTAAAGTATATGATGACTATTTGCCGTATCATGATTATAGTACTGCTGTAGCATTGTATTAACATATATCTGTTTTAAGGCTATTTCACCTATGACAAATAATAATAATGTGTTTTAGTTAGCATTGCATTGGCATTTTGCAATAATTGGCTTCTCTTGCTTTGGTTTCGGCATGTTAAAATAACTAACCAAAAAAAAACTATTTTTGCGCATCGTCATGACCATTCTACCCGTCACTTACCTCAGATGGAGGAGAGTCCCGAAGACATCCGTCTCCGAAATAAGCAGGAGGTGTCCATCCTTCTCTCGAACCTCGGTCAGAAAAAGATTATTCCGGCGAGCGAGATCTTCAGTAATGTCAACGATCTCAAGATGGTTGCACATCTTCATGAAAGCCTTGAATGGCTCAGTAAACGGACACACGGTATGGTATATATATGAACCATTGAGAATGCGTACTAAAAGAGCGGGAGTAACTATGACTCTCTTTCCGGCGTTGATGCCTGCGGCGCGCAAGTTACCCGTGCTGCGGGTATCTTCACGCGCCAATAGAAAGTTAGTCATATGTGTAAACTCCCGATAGTAACTTTTCCGAGGTCCCTTTTATGGGCATGGGAGGCACGGCATACGATATTGTGTGGCAATGAATACTTATTGTCATACTGTCGATATATATATATATATATATATATATATATATATGCGTGCTGCAGTGTCTACTATTTAATTAGTAAACCTTCAAAGACAGCAAAATATAAGCTGTACTCATACAATTATGAAGGTGTTTCTATATATATATATATATATATATATATATATATATATATATATATATATATATATATATATATATATATATATATATATATATATATTTATATATATATATATATATATATATATATAGAATAACGTCACGATGTACAGAATCGAGAAGCCTGTAGAGTAGATGGTAGGTCGCTTTTTGGCGACAGACATTGCGGTCGTACTAACCATGCTAATCGATAAATTGCCTATATATAGTGAGAGGCTCTGCGACTACTTGATTTTTTTCAGAAATGTGTGGGTCGTTTAAATGCGATAAGGATCATCCAGCTGAAGACAGTAACCTCGCAGAGGCCCTGCGTAAGCTCAGACAACTCGCGGATGACCTGCAGGAACAAGCAAATACCTGTCTATTGCTCTTGCATCTTGAGGTATTGGCTTGTTTTACAACATCTAACATGTATTGTTACCCTACCAAAAAATCCTGAATTTGCTTCAAGGTGTGCAAAAACATTTTCTAGAAAGAGTTTACTCGAGGTTCCCCTACTTGCTGGCTTCCTTATGGTATTTCTACTAACATTTGTGCGCTGGGGTCGATCGCTTGTGTTGCTCCGTATATGTAGGTTCGAGTGCACTGTTTCTACTACTTGCTTCCGCTAGTAGCGGAGGGTCACTTTACGACCGCAGCGAGCAGCTGTGTGGGAGCAAGTTCGAGTTCAGTGGATGGCGCTGGCGGGGGCAGCGGCGGTAACCCTACGGGCGCGAGTGGCGGAGGCTCTGGTGCGGCTAACAGTCAGGATACCGATCGGCAGGTCATCGAACTTGCCGCCGATCTTAGCCGAATCGACAGCGCGCTCAACAACGCGGTCCAACCGCGCAAACATAAGTACGTACGACACATCCGTAGATACAGAATAATTTAGCCAAGTTTCAGTACATCCCCATCGCACATTTAATTACAATATCCTTAATGTTGTAACAAGATTGATACTTACCAGGCCAACCAGTTAGCAACATGCGCATGTAAGCATGCACCTTGCCTAAAGTATTTGTGAGGATACATTATTTTACTTTGTCACGGTCAATATCTAAGCAGAACGTGTCTATTGCCGTGTAATTACAGATACGTGTTCGAAGGCTTGGGCCAGGTCGTCGCTGTGATTCTGATGAATGCCGTCCCTCAGATTCATCGAATTAACGATCTGGGGGTCAAACGGATTTGTAGGTAAGTTCATAGGATAATTGTCCGTGCGTTTGCTGAAGTTACGCGTCTTTTCGAGGCGCCCATTTCCGCCGATAAATCTTTGAAATTCCTCTTAAAATTATATTCATTTTTTATTTGAGTATTTTGCCGTGAATAATCATATATCACTGTTATGGTGACGTCTTCATGCAGGGATATATACGCAATACAACAAAAGCTTACAGCTATCGCTGCTGGCCGCGAAGTGTCGCTCGATCATGCGCGGCAGTATTTCGAACTCATGCTCCTCTCCGGCCAGGACGTCCTCAACGGGATAGTCGAAAATGGACCGCAGTTTCAGTATCTCGACTACAAGTATGTATTTATAAGCGTGTCCCAACTTGAGGGAGGGCTGCACGTGTTGTCCAGGGTGTCAGCCTTTCCTACTTCTTTCATTTCCATGATCCGTTTTGAGCATTTAAAAATTTTGCTTAGCTTTCCACGCCTGCAGTCTCCGCGACCAAGCAGCTGCGTTGGGCCTAAAAGCAAACGTGGTTAGCGTTTCTGAACGTATTTGTTCATTGATCTTTCTCAAAAATTGGACTAGGCCAAGGCAGCTTTTATGCCTTAAGTGCAATAATAACTATTATTGTGTATGGAGTACACTGGCATCTTCTGTGTGAATAACCTGATTTTGGCGAGCAGTTCGTCAGGATAGACCCTTGGTTTCTAAAAATAATGCGACAATGAATTGACGAGTGGCGCCCGGTGGCGTCTTCGTCCGATTGTCTACTGCAAATTAACTAAACAAAATGTTACTGATATTTTTACGGAACTCTCAGTCTTTTCTTGTTTGAGTGCTTTGTATTTAATTGTCTCGCGATATGTACGCATAGCCATGGAATTGCTTTATTTGGTTGTATTCTTAACAGAGTACCATGTCGGTGTCATCATGTTGTTTCCTCTAGGAACCTTTTAGAGCTACTATGCCGTTCGCGTCCGGACGAAAAAGAGCGCATGGAATGGTACAACAACAGGCTGAAGGACATCCTCTCCGAAGTGCCTGTAAAAATTTAAGCGATTTCCTTGTGTCCTGCAGCACCTAGCGATAACTGTGCTAGCCAGTGCGTCTACCGGATGATTATTGCGTATTACTCAGACCTAAACAGGGCATAACTAAGCCACGATTTGTCCTAAGAGGAATGGATGCGCAGGCGGCGACAACTACAGATAATTAAGTCATACGTGGCAGTAATATTTATTCATGGTTTTTGTTACACTAGCACTACAGCTAAATTATATACAAATAAAAAGAGTTATTTCCTGTACAATTATATCAGATATGAGCGTTTTCCCTTACAATTTGGCGGTGTAATATATTTGCGACGAAGAAAAAGGCCGTATACAATATGCGCATCGACGTTTAAACGCTATGTGGCTCGTATTACAAAATTGCTTATTGCGGCGTAGTTTTGGAAGATGTCCAGACTATGCTTGATGCAACTGAAAATTAAATATGTATTCCATTGGAGAGTTCTGCGGATTAATTCCTCTCTAAAATAGAAATCCCGGAAACGTCATTCGTTTCCGTTAATCTTGGACATATATGGAATATGTTGTATATTCATCTTCGGATAATGTCAGCGACCTGACGCCCAGATAGCTGGCGCTGACCGACATGTTTCATTATTATATTTGGTGCAGACGAGGCCGCAAAATGTGCAGCAACACTCATCGGAGGTGTTATGGAACCCAGTGCGATGGCACAGTTTGTGGTGGAACCCATGGATGGAGTAGCGGGTGAGAACGTGACTCTCCATGTGTTGTTCAACATTGCCGGTGTTTCGTAGAACGCTTCTGGCACTTCTCTCATCTTCTGCTCAAAGTGCCTTGCAGTGACGCGGTAGCCGGAAGATGAAAGCGGTTTACCAGATCCTCGTTGAACGGCGTCATCCTCGACAGACTTTAAGTTAGCCTGGTTTGTGCGTTTGTAGGGAGGCCCAAAACTCTCTTAAGGAACGTTGCCTTCACCGTGTCGAGAGCGCTAAGCTGCTGAGCGGATAGTTGTTCCCAGATTAATAGAATAGAAAGCATCTTCATGCATGTAATAAACCGTTGTCCTTGTTCTCGCAACGCACCTGGGCACATATATGGTACGGCTTCTGCGATTGTTCAGTCTTAAGGCAAAAAAATTATCAATAAGACTAGCACCCATAAGTTGAGCTAAAACCCGTCTGTCATCTTTCCTAAGTGTGTCAATTAAGGGCGGTAGTACAACATTGTTCGTTTTGAGGTCACGTCTTCTGTGGACACCTTCGATCATGTCTATGTATTTACACAAATATGAATCCCATACGGGTGGACAGTATAAAAGTTTGGACAACACAACCGATTTGTACAAACGAGGATACACCGTGGGCTCCTTGACAATAAAACAGCGAGACGACATATTCACAAGTATGGATGTTGCTTTGACTAGTTCTTTGATATGTGCGGAGAAGGTGAGGTCCTCCGAGATTAAGACTCCGAGATCCCGCGTCACGTTGGCCGTTGGCAGTGTTGACCCGTTGAGTAGGTAGTTTAGCTCGGAGGAGCCATGTTTCACAACGAGGCATTTGTGAACGGAGAGCTGCATACCATTGTCAACGCACCACCTGCTGACACCGTCCACCGCGAACTGCAATGCGGTGTGCTCCAATGATGATTAATGTGATGCCATATGATGACACCAGCCTTTTCTCAGGTTGAACAGTATAGGAACTGTTTTAACTGAGAGCTTCTGTAGAGCCTGGATTGGAATCATGGCGACGATGCTGCTATTAATTCGCTGAGATATGTGGGCCGAGAAAGATGTTCCGCTTGGCGTTAGCTTAACAACCAGATAAGTAAACTCCGAGGTAAATTCTACAGAAACATCACTCTAGCTAAGCCTATCACTTCTCTTCAGGGGTTCCCCGGATCTGAACTTCATAGCCTTTATCTTCGATACGTTAATCGTTAAACCATTGTGTTTTCTGTGTGTCGCCAGCATCCTCAGAGACCTTTCTAGAATCATGATCACTCTACTATATGCCGCCAAGTCATCGGCATAGAGAGTTATGCGAACACAGGGGTAGTGGTCATTATAAGACCAGGTAAATCACTGAGTAGTACTGAGAATAAGGGCGGGCTGAGATTATCGCCCTGGGGATAGCCGGTGATTTGCAGAAAATGCTAATATTCCTGAATGCCATCATCTAGAATGACCGGGTTTGCTTTCAGGTTAGCTGCCAGTATTCGCACAACTCGTGGGCCCACGCCCGCGACGGCTAGCTTCTCGGCGAGAATATCCCTGGGGGCAGTGTCAAACGCCGCCTTGTAGTCCACAAGTACAGCGTACAGTGTTTGGCGTTTGACGGTGACTGAGTGCTCACGTCGTCTAAAAGCTCCTGGGATGCGGTCATTGTCCACTGTCTGGCACGAAATCCATGCTGTTCCGGAGGGATGATTCCTTTTGCCTCGAGATAGAAAATCATTGTGAGTGAGCAGTCCGACGGAGCCCAAACGAGCCCCAGGAGGGCGAAATGCTTTTAGGCACGCTGTGCAGGACTACATGCCGGCTGGTAGCTCGATGACTACCAAAGCCTTTGTATTATTTGCTACAACCCTCATACCTCCTGTCATCCCCCCTAACCGGGTCCTATAGGTGAAACTGATGTTGCTTGCTTACAGCTAAGGGGGAGGGGTCTCAAATACAATCACAACCTATCGTGACACTATCAGCACCGGTTCTTGTTTAAAACTCTGTAAATTCATTTTCTTGCAGTTCAGGCCCCCATAAAGCTCATATCTGGGCGCCATCCGTTAGACCGAGACCACATCCACCATCACGCCAATAACTTTGCCAACCGCATCGTTTACAATGACGCGCGCCGTTGTACAGCCTCCTCCTTGGCCGTCATGATCCCTGTTATTGCGCGCGCAAGTCTGTTCCACTGTTCTCGAGACTCCAACATACGTGCAACAACATCCTTTAGATCTAAAGTATCTCCGAGCAGCCCGCCTCTTAGTACTCTCCATGCTGGGCAGTGGAACAGCGTGTGTTCCAGTGTGTCTTGGGTTATCATGTTGCAGAAAATGCAGATGTCTGAATTCGTCTTTCCGATCCTCCTTAAATACGCCTGGAACTCCCCATGACCTGTAAGGACCTGCGTGATGTAGTAAGTCAGTTTTCCGCCGGGTCTATTCATCCAAGACCTGACGTCGGGGATAACTGTCTTAAGAGGAAAGCCAGGTTCCCCTTCTTGAATGGCGTCCCACTCACGTTGCCACTTCTCCATCGTCTGCGAATGGGCGTCGGTATGATCAAACAGGGGATCCGACCACACAGCTGCTCGTTTGTCAGCCTTGAGATCCCATGGTATGGTTCCGGCTAGAACCAGCGCTGCGGGTGTGCTGACGGTCCTGTAACCGCTAAATATTCTCAGCGCAGCCCCTCTCTGTGTCCTCCTTAGTATATCTCTGTTGCGTTGGGTTGCGGTCGCGTGCTGCATCCACACGGGTGAACCGAACAGTGCCACTGACTCTCCTACCTTGATGAGCAATCGTCTCTTTTCCGCCCGAGCTCCGTGGGTGTTAGGAAGGAGCCGTGCAATCTCATTAATCACTTAAAAGCAATCTTAATATGAGTGGTTCCTCGTAGACCGCGATCGAGATAGACACCGGGATACCGACTCGTGTTTGAGATTTCTTTCAGCGCAGCGTTGGCTGTCTCCTCGAGGTGGTTCGCCGTTCGCACCTGTACCGTGAGTGCCAAGTCGTCTGCATAGGCTACAAGCTCTGATCCCTGGGACATATTCGGATGGCGAAGGACGTCGGCGTATGTCAGAGTCTACAGTAGAGGGCCTAAAATCAATCCCTGTGGCACTCCGGCCGTCATCGCAAATTATTTTTCATCGCTCTGCACCGATCGAGCTTCCAGATAATTTGAAAGCAATTCCGAGCGATTATTTCGGAATCCGAACTCTGAATCAGGAATTAGCCCGTAACTTTCCGCAAAACGATTGCAGTCTTGCTTCCACAATTGCCTCGATACCCTTGGATAGCGTGCTCAGGAAACAGATCGGACGGTAAGAACCATTCATTTCGGGATTAGCACTAAGTCAGTCTTCTTCCAGGCTGGTGGTATCTTCCCCTCTTTTAGGGTCTCCGTGGCCATTGCTGCAACAACTTTTGGGTAATTCTTAAACAGTAGGCGAACTGCAGCGGCCGGGATTCCGTCTGGGTCAGATGCTTTTCCAATCTTAGTCCGTTCCGCAGCTTGCAATACCTCCATACGTGTAACTGCCGGAATCAAATTAACGCACGTTTCAGGCTCCGTTTCCTCCGGGTCGCTTGGCGTCGTCTCCTCACGCTCGCCCATTAGCACAATGTCCTCCACAAGAGACGATTGCCGACTGCAACAACTACTATGGCGTATACAACGGTTGCGGCGGAGGCGGCGCGTTCATCATCATCGTCATAATCACAGACACGGTAGCACATTGACTAACACAGACTCTATCTAGACTATCCTCCGTCCCCTACGTACTTGGAACTTAACCTGAAGTACTTATCTTCAATGCACCGAGGGCCGAACATGTTAAGATATCTAGGGTTTCCCTAACAGTCCTTGTGGCAGCTTGGGCGCTGACTCTCAGCGATATGGTTTATGAGCATGGCTCAAAGAAAATTCGATCAACAACAGAGATCGAACAGGCGACACCCCGGTAGATGACAACCATGACTCCGTTTGGGGCTGACTTTCAGCCAAGATTTAACGTCCATGGGACTGCTTTTCGCATTGCTTCATAGACGGACCCCCATAAATACAAATCGGTGCAACGGTGGGGCTCGAACCCGCGCACCTATGTGTCTCCTCCGGTTGCGAGGCGCAGACGCATGCACCACCACGCCACCGGGCTCGACATGACAACCATGACTAGCGCACTAGCAGTGCCCTAGACCACGCCGCCACCACAGAGTGCTGCATAACCGTTTGTCTGTCAGACTGTTTGTTGTCCGGCTGATTCGGAACAATAACGACGTCGAAAACGGCCGCATCGGAAACAGTGGAAGCTAGTCGTCGATCGATCCCAACTCGCCACACACTTCTTCTCGTTGCGTTTGGCCGTGCACAACGATGTCCGAACAAGACTTAAGGAAGCATATACTTATTGTTCGTATATTACAATATGTATGTGAGGCACATATTACGGAAGATCAGCTATGGCAATGGGCCTAGCGGGTGTGTATTGTGACTATCACGTGTCCCCTTCGTCTAGGCTAGGCCGAGACCACTTCAGAAGTGTGTCCCGAACGGAGGCCGCGTTTCCACGTTGTATGTCAAGATGCAGACGTTGTTTAAAAATGGACGACGATCTGCTATCACCGGTGACATGTTTAACATAATGCCGACTTTGCGGATCAGTTGTCTGGTCCAAACATCAGGAGCACCCAAGGTCTCAAACGCGAGAGGCCAGAATTCGTGGAGATACCCTATTGATGAGTCTTTTTTAGCTTGTTGGTCTCCGCAAGGTGGGCTGCATAACCAGCTTCGGATGCGCC
Source organism: Dermanyssus gallinae (assembly GCA_003439945.1). Lineage (NCBI taxonomy): Eukaryota > Metazoa > Arthropoda > Arachnida > Mesostigmata > Dermanyssidae > Dermanyssus > Dermanyssus gallinae. Next base: position 58,639 of record QVRM01001985.1, on the reverse strand, counting down.
GCCACCGACCATAGAAGGTGCTAGGGAGTCATTAACGTTTCCATCTCAAACCAGCATTTTGCCTCGCTCGAATGGTGTAAGTGTCATCACATCTGGGCGCCTGCCGTCCTCCGCACAGACGCCCGAGGGTTCAAGGATGCACGGAAGACCGCATGATCTAAGGGCTCTGCTGAAGGTCTCATTGATAGCTGCATGTCTAGGGCGTCGGCCTGCGCTGATGATAGGCCGTGATGTCCCAGTTTGTCAACGGGGTGACCACATTCACTTAAGTTAGACTTAAGGATGGCGTCGCCCAACGTAAAACCGGACGCGAAATATACCCTTGGGATGGGCTTTCTACAAAAGTTGTGCCGGGATCCGGGGGAGAACTCTGCCTTCTTAACGCTCAGCCGTGAGATCGCGTTCCCGATGCTAGTGGCCGGAGTCAAAGGTGACACGAAGAAGCAACTTCTTGCTTTGCTTGGCTATGCTTATGAGGCCGACCTTCACGCAATGTACGCCAAGCTCACAAAATACAAGGAACTGACCATTCAAATTGCTTATAATTGCTGGCCCTGAACAAACTCAAAAATCCGAATAATTTTGAAACACTCGTTAAGGACAAATACCAGTCGGAGATTGAGTCGGTCGGCGGCGTAGTTTCGGAAGATGCTATACGTCCAGCTATACTTGATGCAATTGAAAATTAAATCTATATTCCATTGAAAATGTCTGCGGAAAATTCCTCCCTAACGTAGCCACGAGCATCCGAACAGGGTAAGTACAAAGCTTGGACAGTTGTCACTGCAACATGTGTTGCTGTGCACAGCTTCTTTACTTGAATGCTGTAAGAATCACGGGAAGACGGAATTATTATTTATTATTACATTACGTTTCGGTATTGTTAGTTACATTACATTACAAGTGAAGTCTTGGAAACGTCATTTGTTTCCGTTAATCTTGGACATATATATAATTAGAGGAGCATTATATTTATTTATCAAGGATGCAAATGAAGCGACAATTGTCTCCCCACAACGTGTGCACTGTAAATGTTACTCAATCTCGTAAAGGGTAGGCTGAGACAACTTAGCAGCGTGCGCCGGACGGGCGCCGCGTTCCCGCGTTGGACGCCGAGATCAAGGCGTTGTCTCAAGAAGCCCGCAGATCGCTTGTCTCCTGTTGCGAGGTTCAACTGCTCACCGACCCTGTGGAGGATTTTGCAAGTGACGTTGCCTGGGCCGCCCAGGGTCTCGAATGCTAGCGGTTGAAAATCATGCGGGTAACCTATTGAGGCGTATTTCGCAAGCTTCCTCGTCTCGGCTAGATTACCAGCATAGCCTGCCGAGACCGCCCCGCCACCGACCATAAAAAAGGTGCTAATGAGTCGGTGAGTGTGCGTCCCAAACAAGCATCCTGCCCCTACTGAAAGGGGTGAGAGTCATCCCATCTGGGCGCTTACCATCATCGGCGGAGAGGCCCTGGGGCTCTAGAATGCAGGGGAGTCCGCATGATCGAAGCGCTCGACTAAAAATGTCGTTAATACCGGCATGCCTGGCCCACCATCGACACTTATGATGCACGATAACCCGTGATGCGCAACGGGTTGGCCACATTTACATTGATAGGGAAGACGAGGTCAGAGCCGAGACGAAGACCTGCTACGATTCGGGTTGTTTCGTTGTCTAAGGGGGTGCCCAGTGGGGCGCTGGGAAGCGCATGCAACCAGGCTCCGGATTCCTTAGCAGCGACTGCTCGAAGGCGAGCCTTTGTGGAGTCGTCAGTAGCGCCCGCAAGTAGGCTGCAATACGCTTCGTCGTATAAGAATGCGCTCCAGTCACGTTGGCTTAAAGGGTTATCTGGAGCGCCCCTGCAAACTGTCTTTAACTCCTCATACAGACATCTTTTGAAATCATTGCACTGAACAATTCCGACCTCGTATAAGAGTGCGATGGCGTTGCTCTCGGATCGGAAAAGAGGAAACTATCGCTGGCCCAGCGGAGACAAGCGGATCTGGGACCCCGAGACCCTCCTTCGAGATTGGTAGTTGCGCCTGCTTTGAGCGGAACGTGCCAGCGATAGATTGAGGAGAGACTCGAAGCTGTTCACCGTCAACTCGTTCAATGGGCGCAAGTCGTCCTGTCACGCAACCGTCCGGTTAGATCCGCTTCGCGGAAAAGGTGGGTGACCCTGGATAGCAGGGAACGAAAATCGGAGTAAAAAGGGCGCCGTGGGCACCCAGCGGAGCGAGGTTGTCAGCGACGTCCTTGAGCTTGTTTTGCCACTTTACGGTGCGCGCGTGAGTCCTTGCGGCCGGAGCGGGACTCCAAGAAGCTGCAGGTCACTGTCGAGGGTAACTTTACATCCAATGGCAATAAAGCCCGGAGGGTGCGAAGATCGGGGGCCTGTGTGCTGTTGCCTGTCACATAGATCTCACATTTCTCGGGATTCGTTCCAAACCTGAGGTCGCACGATAATCAAGCACGCGCCGAACGTCATCGGCAATCATGTCCGCATCGCCTCTTAGCACGCCATCATTCAGGTACCAAATGTTCAGCGAGCTGTTGAGGGAGTTAATTAGCTCGTTGATGCTTAGACAAAATAAGGGGGGAGCCAAAGGATCACTCTGTTGCAGCCTCGTGGCCAAAGCTATGATATCATCTAAGAGGACCAAGCAAGAAGCGTTACGGTACGCTTGGTTGACGCAATTCGTTAGCTGGGGGCAATGAGACGATCCCGTCTTACAGAGTTAAAGACGTTCTTTATATCAAGCTTTACGAGGACCCCAGGAAGCGTGTGTGAATCAATGAAAGCTCGGGCGGCGTGTAAAGCGGCCTCGGCCCCTGCTGGTGTGGCAAACCCAAACTGATGAGAGCCCGTCGCCTCACGAATCCTGTCCCTGGTTCGATTACAGGCAATCTTTGCGACCAGCCTGCGCAAGGTGGAAGAGCAAGCAATCGGCCTCACTGACCCGTCTTTCCTCTGTAAGGCGAAAAGCCTCGCCCCAAATATTATAGGCCGTAGTAGAGATGGAGGGGCGCCCCACAGAAGTAAGTCGACGACTTTGGCCAGTGCGCTCGCCAGCCGGCTTGCTGTGTCCCCCAGGATTGGAGATAGTAAGTCCATTAGCAATCTGATAAAGAGATCCCCGGCGTCACTCCGTGAAAAAAACGGGCGTCTCTCCATGACAATATCTCTGGGGCTGTGTCAAACGCTGCCTTGTAGTCTACAAATACAGCGTACGGTGCTTGGTGCTTGACAGTGACTGAGTGCTTACGTCGTCTAGAAGCTTCTGGGACAGCGGTCATTGTCGACTGTCTGGCACGAAATCCATGCTGTTCCGGAGGAATGATTCCTTTTGCCTCGAGATAGAAAATCACTGTGAGTGAGCAGTCCGACGGAAGCCAAACGCGAACAGAACAAAAGCGTCGGCCTACCACCCCAGTTCTCTTCTCATACACCCACCACCTCTCTACCCACCCACTCTGCGGTGGCAGCAGCAGCGGCAGTTGCATCTGCTGGTGTTAATCAATTAACTTGAATCCAAGTGCTCCTTTATTGTTATCAAAGAGTAGAAACTTCTGTATTCAAAAATCCTGTATTCAAAATATATATATACCACACTACTCCACCGTACCGATTAGACGCGTTCACCTCGCGATTCCGCGTTACACACCAGAATATTACGCGCCCCCCCGAAGGGGAGTTTGACCCACTCCAGCGCAGGGGTTCCCCGTGATTACGGGGCCAGAAGGTCCTCTCGACCGGTGGTCTGCTTTCATGTGGCCACTTCTCACTAATTTTGCCTATTAAGCCAAGGCAGCAGGCGTCCCGGACGGTACCACCGGGTGTCACCCGGGGCATTAACCGTCCGGCCCGGGGGTCCTCGTGCAGAACGGGTCCCCCCGTATTGGCAATAGCCTTAACAGCCCTCGAATGGGCCACGACAGGATGACAATATAAATTCGTTGACACCCAGTTTCTATCGTATCATAATGAACAATTTACCATATAATAGGGCGCAATAATACCATTGCGTGGTATATGTAGTTGTACAGTTTATAATATTATATCACTAGTTCATGGTTCTCAACATTCTCGCCATGCGCCATGAAAACATTCGTTGTTAATCCGATCAGATCGGGTAACTATTTTTGACGATACGGTTTGAGTACGTTCGACTGAGAGTCGTGCGTACATTTTAAGATTTGCCATCGAGTGTTGTTCCGATATAGGTAGTAAGTCGAGACTGCCACGCTCTACCTTGCATCTCAATGTACGTCACGTCGAAGGAATTTAGACTGCACTTTTTCAATTCCATCAATATTGTAGGATAGCAGTGTCCGTTAAGCAGCGCAGGCATAGACAGCGTCGGCTGGCGGCAATGGCGAAGCAAGCTAAATGCATGGCGCCAAATAGAAGATGCCGCCACCCTACTAGCGAAGACGCGGGAACTCACTAAATGCGCGAGCAATCTGTGAGTATATAAAGAGGCATGTGAATAAATGAGTCAGTAGTCGTTGGTGCGAGCCAGGCAAGAGGACGTGTGTTGTTTGAGCGAAAGACTAGCGAACTTGTAATGGTCGCCGGCCAGTCATGGGGGTGGCGGACACTACAAATATATTTCTTCAAATACGGCCGCCAGATGTCACAGCTGTAGAGACATTTGGGAACTACAATGTTATTATAAAGGCGAATATAGAAGATCCGACATTCGATAAGAAAACAACGAAATATCATATTACATATAAGACTAGTTTGCGCGATGTGAATGTTAAAATCTAGCTCCGGTGTTACCGTTACCCCGAGATGCTGCTTACTCTGGGTATATCTTGCCCATCAAGTGTGTAAACGTGGTCCTTTTTCAAACACGCAACGACGCATTTAGGGACCGAAATTGGCATATCATTTTAGGTGCACCAATCGGAGATGGAGTCAATTGTTCTCTGTAATATTGTGACGAAGTTTCACTTCCGCTGGCCAGTACGACGATAGACCAGCCACCCACAACACCGTATGTGCATAACGGCGCAATTCAAATCTACTTCAACGGACCACGACCAGCGGTCACAGCGTCCAACGTTGACCGACCGACACATATCTCAACCAACCACAGCCTTTCGCGCCGAAACACCAACGACATCCGCCGTCCAAAACGATCATCGGTCGACACCTGGAGAGGGTCGACCTATGATCGGCAATCTAACTCAGACCTAAATTAACCTGTATTCGTATACGAAACAAAAACAAACCACTGTAAATTTCGACCGATTTGAGAGCGGGTTCTGAGACTCTTTTGGGTGTCAGCACGCCGCGGTGTCTTGTGAGTCAATAAATAGACCGAGCAGCCTGGCTAAAAACACACTCGTTGCTCGGTCATGCACTAGACCATATGCTACGCGTTGTCATTCTTCGTTCCTGAGTTCCTCGTGCTGCAGTACCTGTCCGGCTGAGTCCACATCCCCCGAGCGGACCAGCGTAACACAACAACGTTACAATATCTCTCTCTCTCGGCCTTTGTGCCAGATGGCCCATACAGTTTAATATCATCTGGGTAGAGAATTGTGCTTAAGGGTCTTGGGTACAAAGTTTTTAAGATCTAAGATGAATATACAGAATAATAATGGGCCTAGACATGATCCCTGAGGCACGCCCGAGAAACAAACCCCCCATCCCGACTAAAACTGTTGTTGACCCGCACACAAAACCTCCGATTCGTTAGATAACTTGATATCCATAAAAGAGTGTGCTTGTCTATATTTAAGTCAATTAGTTTCTGTAAAAGTTTTAAATGGTTTACTCTGTCAAATGCTTTAGAAAAAAAATAAGTAAATACAATCAAATGCTTTCTTTTTGTTAATATAAATGGCCCGATGTTTGACCATTTCAATTTTTTTATACAATAATATTTTTTTATATTGGAGGGATACAGTCTAGAGTGAGGCTACATTTAGATGGGAGTTGCTTTATTTTCTTTAAGATATTATATTCCGACATAAATAAATACGGACACCTTGATGACGTTGGCGCGGAGAAAATAATGATTTCGTCGGACCTGCCTGGGGCACGTAAATAGAGGAAGGAAAGTTTTAAAGGCATCCGCTTTGGAAATGTTATCAGTCCTAACCGCATTACTTGTTTTTAGTACCGTTATATTCTCTTTTCCCTTTAGGCGCTTATTAGCATACCTAAAAAACGTTATAACAGTTTAAGAATATATATATCTCCATGGAACGAGTGTTAGCTTTTCTATGATTTGGTCGTAGTCACCCTTAAAGAAATTAAACCCTCCCTCCTCAATAGGAGTATACTTGGGATCGAATAAAAGCCTAAAAGAAATTGCGTTATGGTCCGAGGGCATCGGGGATTTTAAAACAGATATTTTTTCTATTATAACTGGATCGGTAGTCAGAACCAAATCAATCAATGTTATTTTGGGGTTTTCGTTTGGTGTAAAAGTTGAGCTTATTTCATCCGACAGATGACTGTTTGTATGATTAAATAAATCACTTGAGTTTATACTATATTCTGGCCCAACCTTGTCGATTGAGTCTCTTGCATCCACTGTTGGACGCGTAATTTCAGTCACTTGCTGATATAAACCGTTTGTTATACAAGCATTTGTAAAAGTAGCCTCCATGGTTTGAGAATCTAGAAGGGGCACATTTTGCCATTCATTTCTTGCATTCGTAGTATGAAAACATGCCATCCTGGCTGAACACAATCATCTTACTTGACCTCATAAAACTTAAACGTTTTTCTAACTAATATACAAACACCACCTCCTCGAGAGCCCCGATCACACAGGAGAACTGAATACCTATTATCCACAGCCAGCCTAATTCACTATTTGTAATATGTTTCTGTCTTCACCTAACGATGTTTCAGTTAGAAAAATTAAATCAATATTATGTAAGGCGGTATATCGATTGAGCAACTTAACACGATCCTTTCTAATCGAGAGTGCATTGAAATATAAACATTTTGGAGCGCAGGTAGCCACGGGGGGAGTGGGGGAGGCGAAACTGGATTGAATGGGGCGATTAGTTTGGTGGTAGAGGGGGAAAGTGGTGTCAATAGTAGACCAAAGGTTCTGGGGCGGGGACTGTATGGTTTCGAATAGATGATTGGAGTAGAACTTTATTTTCAGTTTTTGTGGAGTCATTATATTGTCCCGAGAATAAGAACTTTGTTCCGCCATTCTTCGACCGTATGTACAGGTATATGATGGTTGTACTATCTAACTGGACGGCTATGTCCAGGTGGTTGGTTATCTCACGAAAGATATGCTGAGCAACCAACCGAGCACCATGGATTCCAAAATGCACTCCATCAATATGCATATTTTTGGCTTTCATTTGAATTTAACTGAAATCTTTAAAAGCAGTGCTACTCATACTGTACCGCAACGTTTGCTATTCCCGATAGCGTTCATCAAAAATGTCGTAACGCGCTCCACATTCGAGCTGCCAACGACTACAACGTCTCTGGGCAGTTCACGGTACACTCTGTTTAGCTGCTGCGCGCCGTTTGAATAAGATTTGTTTGTCTTATTCATCTCCTTCCTCTTCGACTTTGTTATTAATCTCCTTTCTCATCGAAATGTTGTTAGTAATGTTGGTAACGAGTCATGTCGCTCGCCGTTGGTTCGATTGGCTATTGCTGGTAACGCGACAATCGCTGGTAACGCAACAATTGTTCGATAGCTCGTTGTTGTTGTTGTTGTTGTTGTTGTTGTTGTTGTTGTTGTTGTTGTTGTTGTTGTTGTTGTTGTTGTTGTTGTTGTTGTTGTTGTTGTGTTGTTGTTGTTGTTGTTGTTGTTGTTGTTGTTGTTGTTGTTGTTGTTGTTGTTGTTGTTGTTGTTGTTGTTGTTGTTGTTGTTGTTGTTGTTGTTTTTGTTTTGTTGTTGTTGTTGTTGTTGTTGTTGTTGTTGTTGTTGTTATCGTTCTTGGCGCTTGCTGGTGGCGTGTCAGTTTTAGATTATGTTGCCGTTCAGCCCAGTTCAGCTCTCGCCAACTGAGAGACGATTGCCGAATGCAACAGCTACTCTACGGCGCATACATACAGCGGCGGAGGCAACGGCGGAGGCAGCGCGCTCGTCATCACCACAGACACGTTGGCACGTTGACTAACACCGACTCTATCGAGTGCTGCATAACCGTTTGTCTGTCACGCTGTTTGTTGTCGGGCTGATTCGTGACAATAACGACGTCGAAAACGGCCGCATCGGCATCGGAAACAGTGGAAACAGCACTCGTCGATTGGTTTCGACTCGCCACACACAGTTCGTTCTTCTCACTGCGCCTGGTCGTGTTCAACGAAGAACGTGGGTCCGGACAAGACGATTCAGGATGGCGTCGCCCAACGTAAAACCGGACGCAAAGTATACGCTTGCGATGGGCTTTCTCCAAAAGTTGTGCCGGAATCCGGGCGAGAACTTTGCCTTCTCACCCCTCAGCCTTGGCATCGCGTTCTCGATGCTAGTGGCCGGCGTCAAAGGTGACACGAAGAAGCAACTTCTCGATTTGCTTGGCTGTGCTAATGAGGCAGACCTTCACGCAGTGTACGCCGAGCTCATACAGGACAAGAAACTGCCCTATAAAATTGCTAATAAATACGTGGCCCAGAACAAACTCAAAATTCAGAAGAATTTTCAAACACTCGTTAAGGAAAAATACCAGTCGGAGGTCGAGTCGGTCGACTTCGTTAAGGATGCTCGAAAAGTCGAGGCTGCGGTCAATGCATGGGTGGCATCAAAAACGAACGACATGATACAGCAGCTTGTTGGCCCTGACACGTTTACAGGGGATACCAGTCTTGTGTTACTTAACGCCGTCTACTTTAAAGGTACGTGGGAGAACGAGTTCGATCTTGTTCCACACAAGATGGACTTCAAACTACGAGACGGGTCTACCGCAAAGAAGAACTTCATGACCAACCAGTCATCCGACTTAAGATACCTTGAAACGAACAAACTCAAGATGGTTAAGATTCCGTACAAGGAGGCAGGATGCTACATGATTGTCGCCCTTCCTAAGGACGACCGTAAACACATTGATGAGGTTCTGGTAACGATGACTGCCGCCGAGATGCACTCGGCTGTGAAGAAGCTAAACACTGCACGTGGTCCGGCGGTGCTGTTGACGATGCCGAAGTTCAAGATTGATTACAAATATACCAACCTCGTCGACCACATGAAGGCTCTAGGTGTGACCAAGGTGTTCACACTTGGGGGCGACTTTGGTGACCTCTTCGAGGAGGTGGGCCGCACGATGAACGTATCACAAGTTGTCCATCAAACAGTGGTGGACGTCGACGAAAAAGGCACCGAAGCTGCAGCCGCTTCAGCCGAAGTCATTGTGCCTTGTTGCGCAATGGAGCCAGAAGACATCGTCGAGCTTAAAGTAGATCGAGCGTTTATGTTCTCCATTCATGATGGGAAGCACCATATTCCTGGATTTCATGGTGTATGCGCCTGTCCTTGATTCTGTGCTGAGAAAAATCGACCTCTCTAAAAATGCCTTTGGCATCTGCTGTTGCTCAGCGACATACCATTTGAGACACAGTTGATCATTTTCGCGTCATTCTGTTTGCACTGTCTTAAATCAGGTTCAAGAGAACCTTCGTGAGTTATATATTCGCAAAATGTATTTTCTTGTGGAGTAAAGTTGTTGGTAATCTAGTTAGCCACAACGTGGTATGTTGTACGCATGTGAACGTTAACAAAAAGGGTCTACCGTGTCTCGCAGGCTGGTGCACATTCAGCGAGAAGATCATCGATAGCGTATGTTTCGTAATCGTCACTTCCATGATAGGACGTAGGCAGGGAATGTTTTATTTGACAGCTCTGGCTAGCGCATACAGATTCTTTAATTATTAGCGCGGCATAGTATTCGTATTTGACCAACGTGTTGGTAATAAACATTTCTTACAGTTCTAAAAACGGAGATCCACACACTGGGTGTACGCGCATCATGGGAAGTAATGTATACTGATCTTTATTGTTATGGTAATTTATTTTTCTTGATAATAAAATCCTTCTGTCACTTACAGTGGTATTTATTGACCTTCGAAAGTCGTTTGATACAGTAGATCTAGACATTTAAAAAAAAAAACGCTTCACTTATCGGGCGGATGAAAATTTTATAAGGTGAGTGCGCCTACTTATCTCTGAAAGACGATAGTGTAACGATATTTTTAATATTCCAAATCATGCTAAACTAACCTTATTTGCTGACGACACGACGGCTTTATTCGTGGGCGACTCCTCCAACAGGTTGAGGCAATGATTCGTGAGGATATTGAAAAGCTATCTCTATGGTTCAGAAATATCGGCCTCCACACTAATTGGTCAAAAACAGGAGTTGTTCAATTTAAAACTCCAAGAGGCCAAACGTCAATCAATCCTGAAGCTTTTGCATGCAACCGCACGCTTGACATACTAGTTGAAACGAAGTTCCTGGGTATCGTTCTTGACAAACATCTGACGTTCCAAGTCCATGCAAAACAGGTCAGGAAAAAAATGGTCAGTGGCGTAGCCGCCATATACCGCACTTGCAAAGTCCTTCCCCGCCAATGCCTTACGGCAATGTACCACGCGTATGTACAGAGCCACCTAACATATGGTCTGGAGGTGTTCGGTCTTTCTTATGCGTGTCATAAAACTCCGGTTCACCTGCTTCAGAGGAGGGCATTTTGCCTCGTCTTAGGTCTTCCACAGCGCATCTTAATAACAATTTAACAATATAAACTACTCTCAGTGTTCCCGTTACCATACCTAATTAAATTAAAAAAACGTTGTCGAAATAACGAATTCTTCTTGACCATCATCCCAACCTGGTTAGCCTTATCGAATCTGCAAGAACCCAAAACACCCGAGGCATCTCACTTGTTTATTGTCTCCTCGGCCACAAGTACACACTCAAGGTTTGCACCACTGTAATTTAAGTGCTACCTTGTGGAACAAGTTTCCTACTGACATTAGGTCACTTATATCGCTAAGTTAATTCAAAAACACGGCAAGAACGCACTATCTAACCTTAATTGCGTCTGATTAAACCATAACTATGTAAACATGTACACAGTCCATAGACAAATAATTGTAATAACACGAGATACTACGGTGATAATGTATAAAATCTTACTGTAACTTGTACATTTGCTTCGCACTAGCCTGTGACTATATGAAGTTGTAACACAAATGAGAAACTACAATTAAGAATAAATAAACGTCACATTATATAACTTCGGAGGCGAGCATGGCTCAGCAGATAAATTCAGCTTCCTTCTGCTAACGCTCCAAGAGTCTCCTGGTCCAATTGAAGTGTGCACGCTGGTTTTCTTCTCCCAAACCTAGAGCTGCTGCAAGTTGTTTCTTGTGAAGCAAGTCATTGCATCCAAAGATGGCGTGTGGCATTGTATCCAGAGGTGGGGTTTATTTTCATCTCAGATTGGAGCCTGTGGATGCTAGTGCGTAGAATACCTCCTATTTTTTGTGGAGGAGGTACTAAATGCAGTTACGCACTATCGCTACGAATTGCTATCTCAAACAGTGTGGGACTCGAACCCAACGGTTGGATGTTACTCCGTTGAGACCCATACTTACTAAGTGCACCTCCCCCCTTGAACTTCACTCTCTGATAGCCCAGATCTTTATAGACAATGCTCCAGGAGCGTGGACCAGACACCTCATCTCGGACCTGACCATATGGTGTGTAACAGGGGCCACGGGGGGACAACCTATCACCTGACCAAAGTCTTAACGGGTCATGGTTGTTTCCAATCGTACCTCCTTAAAATCAAGATCGTGCAGGACCCAAGATGTGTGACATGCGAGACGGGCAAGGTGGACGACGTTACTCACAACGTCTGCTTCTGCCCAGCCTTTGAACAGAACAGCGAACATCGGCGAACTTCTTCCGGAACGAGACTCGATCATTGAACGAGCTGATAGCAGGGATGTGTGCCGACGAGCAGAGGTAGTTACAGGGAACACAAATGATAGAGAAGATCTTGCAGAAGAAAATAGACCTAGAGTACAAAAGGAAACAGAGAGAGAGAGAGAAAAAGGGTTTGCTGACCAAGATAACTACAACTACTCAAATACCACAAAGTAACGTGCAAAATAAATCCGTTGGTTTTCAAATAAACTTGCCGTATCAAAAGTGTGGTCGGTCCAATAAAAATAACAAAACCCTATCATATGATGCGACAGATGGAGTCATTCGCAGAAATAAAGCATTTGTTAATAGAATAGTAAACGACTGCGTCACGTCAAACATAATAAGCAACTTAAAACTAAACTATGTAGAGCAACTTCAAAGTGCAATCTCTTAACCATCAGAAAACCGATCAGGTTAAGAAGTTATAAAACGCAAAAAAATTATATATATATATATATATATATATATATATATATAACATTTAATATTGTAGTTTACTGAGAATATATACATAATATATATAATTGCTGTATTGGCTGAGGCAAATGTTCTCCCTCAATAGTTCTAATGCATAGCCCTCATACGACGCTGTGAATATCTAAATTTGTAGGAGATAATGTTTAAGATGCATCTGTTTGCAAAAAAAATAATACTGCATTGGCACTATTGTAAATTAATATATATAAAATAGTCCCGCGTAGTGAATATCAAGAAAGTCAAATTTCCAGTTTGCGCTCACAATTTGTGCCAAGAGGTACAACAAGACGAAGGTTTGTGCGCTAATAAATCTAGCTATTTTGATTTCCCTAGAGTGACGCATGCAGTAAAAATATCAATAGTATTATGACCATTCTGGTGGATATCTTTTTTATTATCGATTGTGTGTGGATATTTAAAAACGAAAGAAGTGGATTAAGTGGAAAAGTGTCCGCCAATTTCTTAAACAACGTATCCCATGGACAACATCGCTTAAGTTTGTTGAACTTATAAACAAGAAAAATGCACAACGGGACGTTTTTGGATTAAATTTTCTCTTGGGCATCATCTCTCTAAAAACGGAATGCTCAAACTTCTGCACATGTTGAATACGCATTAGTAAATTAAAATTACTAATAGAGCCAAGTTATATTAAATTGGGATGATTGAGCAAATTTGATATATACAGGTAGTTCAACAGGTTCTTAAAATGAGCTTTTCAGAATTTTGGCGCGCTTTCACCGTTAGTGGAAACGGCAATTTTTCGTATGCTAGCAGTCAAAATATTAGGGTGATTGGCCGTTGCGATTTCGTTTGATCGCTTTTCCCGTGCAACGTATCGGCGTGATTTTGAAAAATGGAGAAAAAGAGTTTCGAGTTCAATCAAGCATTTTTATTTCAAAGGTTGGAATGCGACCCAAGTGAAAACTGAGTTAGACAAGGTGTACGGTGACTCTGCGCCATGTTTTATCAGTGTTTCCAACTGGATTAATGAGTTAAAAAGAGGTCGCAGATGAACTACGTTCAGGACGCTTAAAAACGGCAACTGATGAGGAAAACGTGGAAAAGGTGCGGAAAATCGTTGCCGCAGATAAGCGAATGAACATTAGGGAGATAGCGGAGGTCTTGGCAATCAGTTTGAGTAGTGTGCATTTCATCCTGCACGAGAACTTGAAGATGAAAAAGCTCAGAGGAAAATGGGTGCCGCATTTGCTCAATTCCAAAAAGACGCGCGTCTCCGCTTCACAGCGAAATTTAGCCAAGATGTCGAAAAATCCGTCGGATTTTTGGCTCAGATTCGTGTCCGTCGATGAAAGCTGGGTCCATCACTACACTCCCGAGACCCAAGAAGCATCTCGCCAATGGTGTGCACCTGGTGAAGGACCTCCGAAGAGGGTGCGGACAACGGCATCGGCCGGAAAGATGATGGCTACGGTTTTTTGGGACCAACGTAGAATAATTCTGGTCGACTATCTTGAGAGCGGTAAAACGATCACGGGAGAATATTATGCAAGACTGTTGGACTGCCTGAAGCAAGAACTCATCGTGAAACGGCCTACTTTGCAGAAGAAGGTTGTCCTGTTTCACCAGGACAGTGCTCCTGCACACAAGTCGCGGCAAGCATCGGCAAAACTGGCCCAACTGAGGTTCGAACTTATTAAACAACCTTCCTATTCTCCAGACCTGGCCCCCTCTGATTATTTCCTCTTCGGACATTTGAAGAATAGTTTCGGTGCAAAGCGTTTTTCCAGCAATGAAGAGGTTAAGGCTGCTGTCAATGCCTATATTCAGTCTAAAGACGTGGAATTCTACTTAAGAGGTATAAATGCTCTGAAATCTCAGTGGGAAAAGTGTATTGAGCTTCTCGGGGAGTATATCGAATGAGAAAAAATTAAAAACAAGATTCGAAAAATTCTTGGTTTTCATTTTAAGAACTTGTTGAACTACCTGTATCATACAAAATTATTATATATAGCAAACGCTATGCACATTTGAATTGAATAAACGAATGTATATAAAATATCCACATAAAACATTTATTTACTTTGCACACCAGTTAGTGAATGAAACACTCCAATGAATAAAGACAACGGCACTGCTCGTAAATATAGCTATATATACATAAAGACAACTCATTGCGTACATTTCATCAGATTTGTGAACTTCATGCATCTTTGTTTTTAAAACACACCTAGTAGGAATACCCCAACCACATAATCTCTGATCAATACTCCATCTAGGCAATACACTGGTAATGTACAAACAACCATTCGGAACTCCTTTCGTTTTACTTCGCTCAGATTTTACTGCTAATCTATTGCATATATATATATATATATATATATATATATATATATATATATATATATATATAGATATATATATATATAATATATATATATAAATATATATATATATATATATATATATATAATATATATATATATATATATATATATATATAATATATATATATATAATATATATATATATATATATATATATATATATTTGTTTTAATCTTGTCTGTTATTGCAAATTAATTTGCAACATGCGTTTTACTTATGTATTTTCTTATTGTTCTAATTCCTTTCATTCGCTACACACTTAAATATATATATATATATATATATATATATATATGTCTCAAACGTTCTTTTCAATATTAAAAACAATATTGAAAAATAATACTATCTACAATGCTGCAGTGACAGTAGTAATCGTAACGTCCTTACTTGTCAATTCGAATAACGGATAATGATCATGGTTGCCATGCGTATTTCTGTCGACTCAAATTAGGAATTACCAAATAGCCGAGTACAAATTGCCATCTCGTATCGGCTTCCGTTGGCATTTTGTGCATGTACGTCTTGTTTCTCTCACTGTTCAGGACGTGTCATATCATCGTAACATAATTTTGATTTGTTTATTTCGTTGTCAGTGTGTCTTCACTCATGGTAGGCGACACCTCTGTTTTGTTCTAGTTGCCTCTTTATTCTATCATATACGTTAGTGATGCTACGTTCCTACCGTCGTGCTTCGTCTTCCCTCTCTCTTTGCAATTCGCAAGTCTTTGCGGTGATCCGTTTGCCTGTTGTTCGCCTGTCTGCCGTCATTGCTCTGTCCAGGATTTGGGGTTCGTACGCGGGGTACCGATATTCGCGGGTCGACTGCCGATCGAGGTCGGCAAACTCTACCATTTCGAATTATCGGATTCCACGGGACGCTGGCACCCGAACCACCCTCCTCACTCAAATGCTCTCCTTCACTTCGATAAATAGGCCTGACCTGTATTTATTCCCTGATAATGTTGTAGGACCTCCTTTGGTCAGCCTTCACACGGCTGAGCGGAACAAGGGCAACCAGTGTGCGCGTCGATAGTAGCGGTAGTAGTATTACATAAAAGCATTACCACCACCATGTTCCACCCTTCTGGCAACGACCCTGGAAAGAACATCAATATTCCCAGGGATATGTTTTCAACACTTGCGTCGCGTATCCCAACATTAACCCGCTTCTTAAAGCCATCACTCTGCAAGTGTCGAAAGAAAGACCACTTAAACATTCTCTCACTGTTGGTTCGTCTTAAAGTACACCTATGCGGTAGTTCCTTGACTTGAGCCTCGTTAGCAAACGAGTACAACTAACAGGGTAAAGCGACAACAACGACGTATCCGCCAAGTCGTCTGAGCAGCCAGACATCAGAGTAGCCGACAAGAACCGCAGTAACGGAGATCTCTGGTCGCGTCCTCGGATCGCCTCCAGCCCACGGCACAACGGTAAGCTTCGATTGAAGGTGACGTGAGGTCCGCGCGTCGCGAATGCGTGTGGCTGTCCAAGTCCTCGCCTAATTGTGGGACCGCATTTTCGCGATGTTCATGCGGTGCAATGGTCACTGCTGAGCACCGCGTCATTCGTTCGTCCACACACTAGATAGCCCATGCCAGCACCCAGCACGACAGCAAGACATATCCACACGTTGCAGCACATGAACAGCAGCATCAGAAAGTAGGCCAGCGTTAGCTGCACCACGTATAAGGCCGTCTGCTGTAGGTGGGTGCGGCTCCATATGCCCGGCCTACGAAATTAAAGCACACGACACCTCCATAGTTAGTTCTCTACTGTTCGCAATGATGATGCCGACTAATATTAGTATTCGGTGAAAAGAAAGCAAAATAACTTTAAAAAAATGAAAGGCATATTTATCCAGACATCATCACATGGGTATATATATGTATATATATATATAAAATCAGGGTTTATCACATGTGAAGAATAGCCACCTTACTTGCCGAAATTAAACTCGCTTAACTATTTCCTGAGGATTGACGCCAATGTTTGCACTGTCCGATGCCCTGCAGCAAGCTCTTGTAAGACAGTGAAATAAGATCCCTCAATATAAGTTCGTTCGTGAATTGTGCAAGGCCTTCTTCGGCAGACTTCGAGCTGTAAGTTCAAGCCCAGCGGGGTAATATGGAAAATTGATGTATATATGCTACCTAATAGCTTCTTTTGTGGATAAGGGTGATTGCAGTTACGCACTGTCGCTACGAATGGGCGTGCTCCCTCTTTCGAGCCGTGTGGATCTCGACCCCGGCGGTTGGATGCCGGTCTGCCAAGAGTTCTACCCACTTAAGACACCTCCTCCCATAAGCTTCACTCTCTAATGGCCCAGATATCCATTTAACAGTATTATGGGCCACCAGGAGCAGTGACGAGAACCTAGCAGATCATGTGGCCAAGGTCATTCACGGGATCCCCCACCGGTCCGACTGGCTTGTCCCAACAGCTGCGAATCCGTTTCATTACAAGCTTCGTCATGTGTTGATGTCGTAAATGCAATCCGTTCTCTTCTATGCCTGCCGAGCTCGGCTTTCTTTTTCGTCACTGCAGTTGCCATTTCTTTTCCCAGCTTCCATGTTGATGCTGTGCTGCATATATACTCCACAAACATCCTCATGTTACTCCTCGGTGGGTCTAGTGTTTCGACTCCTCGTTTTTCTTTCTCTCGCAGATTCCCGAAAGAGCTTTGCCGATACAAAAGGAATAACTTTGGAAATCACCGTGGCCGGTGAGACACTGCGTAACGAAAAGTTCATTTCCCCTGCCAGGCGGTCTATCCATATTTTTGTACTGGATAAGCAGGCGAACTGGATGATTCGGTGAGCCTGTAAAGATGGCATCCCACTCTCCTTGCCATAGTCTTACCGTTATTTCCCTCTCAGCTTCTTTTTTAGATTCCGGCCCTCTTTCCCAGATCCTTCTCTTTTCGTTTGCTATTAGGTCCTAAGGTGGGAAACCAGCCAGTACCAAGACTGTGTTTGTGCTAACCATGCGGTAAGCTTACAGGGCCTTAAGCACCGCTGTTTTGTACGTGCTTGTTAGAGTCTTTCTTGTCGTGTCGTTTTCAGTGTGTTTCGCAACTAGACTGGGGCTCCGATTTGGCAGAATATTGCCTATCGTGTTAGCCGCCTCGGCCGTGCACTTCCTGATGTGACTAGTCCCCCTGAGGCCCTTATCTAATAGGACGCTCGAACTCCTGGCTGGCCTCCACCGTGTTACCTGATAACTTATATATATATATATATATATATATTTGCATTCGTATTTACCTTGTTTCAACGTCTTCCACCTGCGGACGGTTGGGTTGCGTTGGTACACCGTTACTAGTCCGTACCGCCGTGTATCTAGAATTCAGAGTTGTACAACAAACAATTATATTAAGATACGCCAATTTTAGAACTAACAGCAAACACATAAAAAATAACAAGAGTATAAATTATATATATATATATATATATATATATATATATTTAGCAGGGTAGTATGTGATGCCAACACTTAGAGCTGGGTTCTCTAGATTAATTTATACGCAACGGAGCAGTAGCTGAAGAAACCCTTTTCCCACCAATACTACGATAGTCGTATCTACAGCTTACCTTGATCGGCGTTCCTTGTAGGCAAGCATCGCTCTTGTCATTTTGATCGCCTCGTAACAGAATGCCATTATGAATATTATCACACATGATAATATTAAGCCACTCACTCCATCAACCTAAAATTGTAAAATGCGTTACATACACACATTTATAGTCCGCAAAATGTTAGTAGTCTTAATGCGTCGAAGCTTACTATATTAACGGCTCAGCTAAGGCATGTATATTTACAGACACATTTAGAAAAAGGCAGTACGTCTATGTGCTTATGGTCCGAAACCAACTTTCCTTTCACGGAAATCGCTATTGGAATTTACCTTGACTTCTTGATACGTTTGTGTGTAAAGTTAATGTAGGACGCTTCTGGGTGTATTGTATCGCACTCGTATATTTATACAGCATCAGCAAGAGAAGGGAACATGACGTTATATAAGCAAACAGTGAAACGCCAAACGTCGACAGATAACTAATCTCTAAGATTTTCTGCAAACAGACTTACCTTCCAAAAATCGAATAACAGCTTTTCCTGCGTGCCGAAGTGAAAACTCATCATGTGCATTCCCTGCAACACAGTCAATACCACTTTTGAACAACGCTGCTGATTGACCCCCGTTGATTTCATCTGATAGCTTGGATACCAGGTGAATACATGAATGAATACATAGTAGATCTCAGACCTAACTTAGCATGTGTAATTGGCACCCGTTCTTTATTGCATTATGCCAATGACTGGGTATTTCAGAGTATTGCCTCTGTTTATATATATACATAATCCGGTGGGGCATTGCATTCATGATTTTTTTATTGGCTTTATTTCACAAATCAGAAACAAATTTATCAAATGCGAAGCAATATCATTGGTATATATATATATATATATATATATCAGAATTTCTCAAAGAATAAAAAACATATACAATTACAAAAAGTGCATCATCCTACTTTTGCATTACGCCCATTCTCCCTAGAAAGCCTTAATTAAAAAGAAAACCGCTCATGATTGCACGTTAAGTGAATCAAACGAAAATCCTCCGCTTCCTGTTGGTCTGCTATTTACGTTCGTAGTCCACATCTAACTATACCTGGATTAAACATAACTAACTCATCTACATATATCCGCAAGTCCACCCTCATTTCCCCGCGCGCTTCGTTAACAGGCTGGGCGGGCAGGCAGGAGACGGAGAAGGGGGAGGTGAGGTAATTAGCGGACTCCGCTTGCGGGACCAGGATCCGGGTCGGTCACTGTTTTCCAGGAATGTCGCGCAGCATGCGCAACACTATTTTTATTTTTTATTTGTTTGGAAGGTCTCGGAAATTCGCATCACCGAGCAAGATGGCTTGGTGGCAAAGCCTTTGCCTTGCATTCGGGAAGACTGGGTTCGAGACCCAGACCGGCCACTCTTAAATTGGTTTGCATGGTTTCCAATTTATGACAAGGTTAATGCCGGGGTGGATTACAATTAGCCATGACATGAAAAAAAACCGTACACGGGCAATAGCCTTACGGAAAATCTATTAAAAACAATGCATAATGCACAAGCGCTACTGGCAGCTAGCAGCAGATAGCGTGGGACCCACTCGCACCCACTAAAACCGATATCCTCCTCGCCACCCGCCCAAGGCCCGGAATTGCATTGGCATTACTTCGACAACCCTCCCCGCGAGAGGGGAGTCTCGCGTTCTAACGCTCTATGCGCCTAGCTATGTTTGCGCCTATGTTTGCCCGCCCTGGGGAACGCAAGACCTACATCCATTCCGTGTGTGTTGCCTGCTGTCGCTGCTGGACTCGGATTGGCGTCGAGGAGTGAGGTGGACATCTGCGAGCCATTGATATACGAGGCGTCGCTCATCATGTCGTGAGCACCATGTGTGCTACCGTGGCCATGATGTGCACTCGAGGAGTCGGTGCCGGCGTCATTGCCGTGACTGCTGTGGGCACCAAATGTGTGGTCCATCGCTGCGTCGACGTACGGAGAATCTGAAAGACAACCAGTAGTACAATACAATCGAAACATGGCGGCCGTTATTAGCGCACGCACGCAAAGCTAATGTACGCTATTAAATCAAATTAATTTGAAACTTAACGTATAGGACAGTTCAATCAGAATCAGCGATGCACGCCGGTCAAAAATCGTCTATATATCAAAATAGCTTCAGAGTATTTTGGCTTTGTAGGCAGGATATTTGCAGCAAATAGCACCTATGCTATCGAAGGTCTTCGGCCTTTTATGCGTCTCTTTGTGTTAAGAATGTGAGACGATTCGATGTGTGCTTTGCATAAGCATCGTTAACTAGAGAGAGAGAGAGAGAGACACGCGAATAGCACTCGTAAATTGAGGAATCCGGGATAATACACACACACATATATATATATAATGTACAAGAAAAGGTAGGTTTCCCCAACAGTCCTTGTGGCAATAACAGCATAGCCGCCGAGGGAGCAGTATATGGTGTATCATCAATATTCTCAATGGCATAAATTCAAAGAAAATTCGATCAGCATTAGAGATCGAACCTGCGTATCACGCCGGTAGATGACAACCATGACCCTAGAGCACGCCACCCACCAGTTCTAGACTCGGCCTAGTTTTCGACGCGCGGCGCCGCTATCAGCCTATATCATTATTAACTCACACGGCTCCATTGCCACTGAATCGCTACGGAGGCGTCACCATCAATCCGCTGAGCAGCATCTCGGGATCTCTCCTTCTTTTTCTTCTTCTCTCTGGTTAGTTGTTCTAGTTCTTCCACTCCCCTTGGCTCCGCTCCACTTTCCTCCACAGAGGCAGGTGGCAACGAGTGGGGGGGGGATAGGACGTGAACAAACAGAGTTTCGAATAGTCTTAAGCTACCGAGCTAGATACTGCCGGATCGGAAACTATGCTGTTATTAGTGATTAGTACGTACGCATATATATATATATATATATATAGCCAATGAACCCTAATGGTAGGAGATACACGAAGCATCATACGCAATTCGCAATCCTGTTCAAGCTGCAACCAGCGACACTTTCACTCGTGCTCTGCGTTCCATAAGTTAAAGTGAGAGTTCGTTGGTTGGAGGCTCACGGTTTTTCCGACGAGCCAGGCCTAATCGTCCGATATGGCACCGTAGTAACCGACACTCGAACTCCCTCTGTTGTTCACGGTTACGGCGCATCTAGATCTGGCTACACAGTCTCACAGGCAGAACAAAAGTGCGAAGTACTCGCGCTGTAATTCTCATAGCCTTACTAGTTTCGTGTTTTAGAAAGTTGGGTGGACCTGCCTCGCAGACGACGTAACTACTGCAAAACCTTTACAATCGACTTGTAGCAACATGAACAGCATGTAGCATTATGATTTTGCTCTAGTGGCTATTAGTAGATCTACAGCTAGATATACAGTCAGACTGGGGCTGTAGATTCTGAACTGTAGTTCGTAACCCACACTGACAGATCTGAGCTGAAGGACAAATAACAGGTTCACTAGAGGCAGCTGTTTATCCACGTGGTTAAAAAAAAAACATATAGCACATTTATTTCGTTTTCTAGTTAGAACTGGAAATACCAGAAATCTAAATGCCGCCAAACTCAACGCAATGCTTCTGTAATGCGTTGTGAACTCTCATCACTCGGAGAGCGTACGGCGAAACGAGTACAAGAATTTGTAAGCTGTCTCGGCAAAGCCAACTTGTATCGTTGTAATAGATCGGATATTCTCTGGTCCATTCGACAAAACTTTTTAGCAAACAAGACATCTAAACGAAAATGCCAGTTGCCGCTCAGCTGGATGCGGGCACCGTTTGCTCTCTAGGTTCAGATTTCAGAAACAAGGTAGAAAACTGTTGTAACGTGGTAGTTCTGGACCGGTGCAAAAACAGAACTTTAGATGCTCGCTTTCAAAACTTAAGCACTTAACTAGTGACCAGTTGATGTGACTAAAATGAAATATTTTAGATGTTAATAATAATAATCATTATAATAATAATAATAATGACAAATGTGAAATTCTTAGTTGCGCTGCATACCGAATAGTGATGGAATATGTGAATTCGTTTTGTCTTCGTTTGTCGAGGTGGTTGCTGGACAAGTGATGCTGGAAAAGCCGCTTTGTCACTGCGTTGCTGATTGGAGGCAGTGACAGGAGTCTCTCTCTTTTATATATATATATATATATATATATATATATATATATATATACATATATATATATATATACCGAGGGAAAAACGAGCGCGAGGAGAGTATTCGAAATATGGACTGTTGGCACGTGCAGCGCGCCTGTTACGTTCTCGTTACGTCTGCGTGTCATTGTTATTTGTGCGCGCGCGTAGAAAGAAGGAATATTCTCCTCTCCTCCATAGTTCACCATGTCACCATGGCATGAGGCCAAGGTGGACAAGTCTAACTAGCATATGGTTGAGTAGTAATTGGAACGGTGACGGTCCACGACGTGCCATACGTTCAAAGGCGGCTACCAATTGTGAATAACATTAGATCGGAAACTGTCATTTAAATGAGTTTATTGTTTATTTTCTAAAACATAATATACGTTGTGCAATTCTTATTATTATTATTATTATTATGGAAACAAAGCGTATTTTAATACCCCAACCATTGCTAAACAAATCAAACCAATATAACAAAAACCTAACAAATGACATGAAAATGTTGACCAATTAATCTCATTTATTATACTACAGTCATATGACAAAAACCAGAGAGCCTCAATTCTTCAAATGATTTAAGATTATTAAACGCAGGCCGGTAACATATATAATATGTCGCGTCATCGTTGCCTGGGTGTGTGGCAAACGAGCAGGTATCGCGTGCAACAGCTTCTTGATGACACTGGTACATCGTCAATACAAAAAAAAAAACAAATATATATCCCTCACAGTCGTCAGTCTATGCAACTCCTCGCGTGACCACTATTATTGCCTATTACTGCTACTACTACTACTACTGCTACAACGATGAATCTCAATAAGCACAACGTTACACAAGTGCACAAAAAACAAGCTCACACACACACAATGTTTAATTGTGAGATTTTTGCAAAAGCTAACTAAACGGCGTATCTCTCTTTAATCTGCCTTTTCTTCTTCTTCTTGTTCTCGTATTTCCGTTTTTCTTCGTCGGCGTACTCATATATTATGAATACACTAAGAAATATGCCGGAACAAGGTATCTTCATGATTTTTACTCTTTAGCCTTTAAAACTCGGGCCAATCCAGAACCTATTTTTTTAATTGCATGGCAATACTTCGACACCCGTGCGGGGGGTGAAGTCACATATTCTAACGCTCCGTGCACTTTGCCGATGCTCTTCCGTCTTCGTACCTCTATGATGCTATTCAAGAAATTGCATTCCTCAGGCCAGCCTTCCGGCATGTGATCATATGGGCAACTCGGTCCGTCAAGCAGAGATCCTGCACACCTCAAGACGCGACAGAGCGCGCCCTTGTGAGGGCCCCGCACCCGTAGACTTCTCGAGGTCTCCGGAGTCTCCAGGGTCTCCGGAGTCGCACAACAGCACACAGATGTCGGTTGTCGGCTATCCATTTATTCTCTCCAGGTAACCACCTGAAACGGTTCGTGTCCCGTCAGCACTTGAACAGCGCAGTCTATGCCGGCAGCTGCATCCAGGATTATCCTGCTTGTCGGACACGTTGTATTCAACGTTTGCCCCCCTTCCCTGCTGACCGCGGAAGATCCGTCGAATGTCTGCGTCAAAGACACGCATCCGCTGGACAAGCCCTCGCTGGACAAGTTCAGAGAAGCATCTAAATGCGGCGTCTGTACGCGGAACCTTATCCAACTGAGCTAGTCTACGTTATATGAGTTATATAAACACATCTGAGTGATGTTTTGCCTGCATACGTTCGAGTTGATCGATTTATGAACATACACACACCCACACCGACGGTCACGCTTGGAAGCCGTTGGTTTGGTTCAGGGTTTTGTGACTGCCGCTCGCATAATAACAAGCTGGCTGAGTTGTGAATGGCTGTGTTGACTGTTGCTGCTGCTGCTACACAGCCAAAACCTTTACGCCGCGTATTGGTTAACGGTGACAGCCCATTCTAATGGAACAACAAAGAGAGCAGGAACCAGATGTTGCTACCCTTGTGGTTTTTGTTGCTGTCGTTTGTTGCTATTGTTGCTACTGCTGTTTCAAATCGGTGGTATTTGTGCTGTGGTCATTACTTCTTCTTTTTTGCTAGTGCCGATGTGACTCCTGCAGTCGGCTAGGGTCGGTCGCTGATGTTTTTGTTGTGATCCAAGGGTGGTGTCTTTGTCGTTATAGCCCGTCTGTTGTCGTATTCTTGTGTGGCCGTTGCTGTTGTTGTTGTAGTAGACGCGTTCAAATGGTGGCGTTGCTGCGACAGATACCGCAGTCGTTACCATAGTTCTGTTTCTGAACCTGTTAAACGTGGTTCTTGTTATTGGTTCGCCGCCGCTCTCTATAGGCTCACCACAATAAGGACAGGTGCTTGATGAAAGGCCAAACGATGTATTAAAACACTGCCTGCCAGGGCAACTACAACAACAACAACAACACAAGAACAACGACAATACTAACAGCAACAACAGCAATAAATACAATCACATCTGAACAATAACTAAACACCATTTAGTTTGATGGACGCAAGCGCGAACACGTCTGGGCACGGCAGGCGACCAGTATCGAGTAGCGATGCGATGTGGGGCCACACAAAATTAGTAACGACCACGGAAAACGATACTACAAACAGACACTCACACACACACACACCGAAATTAGTACAGCCTAGATGACTTTAAACAATTGGCAACACCTAAAATATGTCATTTTGCCGTTGACTAATCAATGCTGGCGACAGTAGGCAATAGCTAGGCTCGGGGAAACTTAGATTGTTTAGATTTGCAGTGATTCAATAAACAAAAATCACTGAGCTTGGATCTATTCCTCAATGACATTTATATACCAATATAAAACTGTATACTCTAAGCTCAGGTAGGCAGCAGACTGTTGTACAGCCCTCCCATATAAGAACGAAGATGAGCCCCAAAGTTGTCGCAAGCATGCAGCAGGTAATACTTTTGCTAGGTCCTTTGTCACAACAAAGGTGCTTTACAGTTTGTACAAACGTATTGTATATGATCAATAAATCATCGCAATATTTTCTATATATACGTTAAGACCTGGCAAAGTTTTTTAAACTTCTGTGACAGAATACAGACAAGTATAGCTTTTTGCCCTATTTCTACTAAATTTCGCTAATTCAAATGTCTATACATTCTTAGCGCCGTGGATTTATGTATCAAAACAAATCTCTAAGTCGATGTGTTTAATCTTCACCTCGACAATTTCAAGCAAATCGGAATCGTTTTCCTCTCAATGTTTTACAACGTTTTTTTTTCTTTACGAAATAGGAGGAAATCGCACTCTATAAAGTCGGACAAATAAGCTGGGCGCTTTGTCAGCTTGACTCCAGATGCATGAAAAGCCTTAGTGCTTTCAGCCCGCTGGGCTGGTGCGTTGTTGTGTTGAAGAAACCGTCGCCTAAGGGACACTATAAAGCTTTTCCTGGTGAGTGTTGTAAAGATTTTTGTTAGCCATTCTGTCGTGTATTTCGTAATAGAAGTAGTTCACCACTGTACCACCTTCGTCCAGTTCGACTACGTTTGGTGAGTCCGAGGCGGAAAGTCGTGCGGGATCTTATGAAGCGACGTAGTACCCAAGCTCAAAGTCTCCTCTAGCGATGCATATGTTACGTACGTAAGTCCTCATCAATCGCACCCTCTACATGGGCCACGCATTCGTTGCTGTTTTGGCCGTCATTCAAGGCCCAAGAAATGTCCAGTTCAAAATCTTCCATACTATACCTACACAGTTCCCAGGGAGGATCTTAATCCTCAGTCGATCGAAGTTCTATGTAGGGGAATCGACTAGAATTTTCCACCCAAATATCACCCCCCTCCCCCCCTCCCCCCGGCACACGCGCTGAGACCCTCAGAATTTCCGTTTGTCTTCAAGCCTTCAGGGCCGTTCCCCGATAAGAGCAGACAGGCCGCCCGGACGGCACGACCCTCGTAGCTCTCGAAAAGGGTAAGACGCTTGCTTAGGACGCCACTGTAACTGACTCCTTAGCCTCCTCTAGGGTAGGTCACAATGCCTCTCAAACTAACTATGTCGTCAGCTTGGCTAAAGAGACGAACAAGACTCGAGGGTCTTGGCCCGTCAACTTGCAGAACGATCAACCACATTTCGCAAGCTATTCGAGCAGCTGACAGGTGGCCGGGGGACGGGGGTAGGCTTTACGGCTAAGGAGTTCACTGGACATTCAACGGAAGAACTCGATGACATTATCAGGAACCCTTGTAAATTGGTCGGCACCGGACCTTGATGGTTAATGTGTATATATATATATATGCTTAAATAGTATATTTAAAGTTGTAAATGCTTAAAACAATTAAAAATGTATATTTAAATCCCTCAATGCATTAAAATAGTTCAGCCGTAAATACCATCATATATTCAACTATAAATATGCCATAGTTCTTTCTCTGAGGATATATATATATATATGATGATGATGGGGTATCCATAAGTAAATAGGGTGCGTCATAGCCATGCGGAGCGCGCGCATTTTTCGTGTCTCTACATCTTTGATGAACAGGAACCCCTGCTGAACAACAAAAGTAATAATGACCGAATCACGAATATAAGAGTCGTTCGTCATTCTTGCCAGCTGTAATTTGTCACAACAGTTTATGTGATCTCAGGTCTATATATATCGAGAAAATCAGTTGATCGACTCAAAATACAGTCTCTTAAGCAGGTTCTGTCTCTGGGTGTCTGTCGAGGGTAACGCGCGGCTTCCACTGTAGGCGGCATGGGCTGATTCCGCAAACAATGAATGAAACAATGAACGCGGCGAATAGCAGGCACCTCGTCTGACAGTCTATGAATTGCGAGACACTTATACAATCTCACAATTTATGATTTGCCAAGCAATGATATGAAAGACTGCGAATACTAATAAGGTGCGATGACAACCCTTGATTGGCTGACTGGCTGTGTCCAGTCACACGACCGCGAAAGAACTCAATAAAGATCCGACGGGGTCACTGCACGGCTGGCTCGGGCACCGGTACGCCGAGAGCGGCCAACTAAAAGGGAGCACTGACCTATGCAATGGTCAATGGCGTAGTTACGTTACGCCCGTCCAAACGCGCACCGAAACAACCGCGTTCGACGACTTCGCCCGCAAGACTTCTCGACAATTGACGGAACACGTCAAACTAAGCATTTTTTGTATCCATTATATTTACACTACTAAGGTTATATATATATATATATATATTCAAGTAATCAATCACCAACGGGGTGAGCATGACATATATATATATATATATATATATATATCTGTGTATATGTATATATATATATATATATGCGTGCGTATATGTGTAAACGTGCGAGCATTGCTTTAAAGCGCTCAGAAAGTGCGTGGCGTTGTATGTACAATGCGTCCAGTCCAATTTGGCGTATATTGTCGTTAAGAACTATAAATACGAGCTTGGTGAACAACCTTAGCTCTACGAACATGGATATATCAAAAAGTCCAAAGAGTTATCCAGGGTGAAAACTAATCAAAGTAAATTTAGTGGTGACCAGATTTGGAAACTTGTTTGCACGAAGAGATTTTTGCATAATTCGCAACGCGTCATATGTGGTGGCTTCAGATCAAACTGTAACGCGGTCAAATGTTTTTAGTTGGCCAATTCTGGACATTTGCCTTCCAATTGGACAAATTCTGGGAGATTCTGTATATATATATATATATATCGACTCGCTCCTTAAGTAAAATAGGAATATGTATAGATTACTAGAGCCATTTAAGTATACATTCATTACATGTTTGGAAAATATTACTTAGATTAAACGCGTGCAAACGTAAGCCAACATAATTCCACTCGATGTCACGCCGCTCAAAGCCCAAAGATTTTACCCGTTAAGAACTATTACATGAGATACTTCTTTGGCAGATGGCTATTTCTTATCTATGTTTCATTTAGCTTATTTTGTAAATTGTCATGTCCAACCCAAGGCGAACACTGAGCACGTGAATTTAGACCGACTTCTATATAATCGACACGATTAAAATACGTTTATTTAAGATGATGCTTATTTCGTCTTCATTGCGACGCAATGAAGAGATCAATGGCCGGCAAGCTAGAAGCCACAAGAAGCCGCCGGTTCGACATTCCAGCGCGACACCTGAATATAGCCAAGTGAAGTGAGTTTTGAAGTGATTTCTCCTAAGGTTAAAAAGAGCAAGGTTTATAATGAGAAACAAGATTTAATTTTCTTATTCAGAGACTGACCCTCTCACATAAACGGTGGTCGTATTCTTATTAAATGGATCCGAGCTTTTATCATCAGTTGTAACGAGAGAGAGAGAGAGAGTCTTTCACACAATTGGCTACTCTGTAACTAGACACAACAAAGTGAGATGCATACCTATATAAACAAAAATAAAATATTCATATTGCGTATCATGCGTATAATGGAACATGTATGCTAACGTCTATGGCAAATATCACGTGTCCGTTTCGCCCGAGCTCGGGCAAACCACTGTAGAGAGAAGAGTGCCCGAACTAAGAAGCCCTGGCGGCCAGTACCCGTCAAGCACACTGAGTAGGCATCCTCTTACTCGGCAGTCGCACGTCTGTCACGCCAAAAAAAAACTCTCCTCGATTCCCGCTTTCGCTACCCTACGCGCTAATGGGCATCATGTTCTTCTTTTGGCGCCGCATCCTTTGCGTGTAAGGTCGTAAATCCGGTCGGGTGATAGTAGCCACGGACAAACACGCATCAGAGCCGCGTCAAGATTTGACAATTAGTCAGAACGATTTATGTATGTATGTATATATATATATATATATATATATATATATATATATATAATTTTCTATCAGCCAGACAATATGGATATATATATATATATATATATATATATATATATATATATATTTGCAGTACAATATGTATGATGGTGCCTCTGTGTTTCTAATGTCGAAATGCTAGTTAGGTGATTACTGAAGTTGTCTACTTTAGCATTATGTCTAAAAGTGCAGGTTTAGAATTAGGTTTATATGTGAATGTGCTCTATACAGGTTTAGAATTAGGTTTATATGTGAATTATACGCGAATGTGGTTGTTATTACAACGCAGGCCCCTAGTTACATGGGGTGCGGGGGGCATTCTTCTCCCTCTCTCCTGGCTTCCCGCGTTTTAGTCTAATTAGCCCGGCGTCTAATCCGCGTGGGCCACCTAGGACTCACACACACACACGCAAACACACCTATCTAGGATCACTATTAATTTATTTTCAGATTATACTTTAAATTGCACGTAACCGTAGCAACAGCAGACATACGGGGTTGATGTGCATGACAAATGCAACCCAACTGCGGACTGTCTAGCTACTGTTTTGATTCATACATCAGAGTAGAGATGGAACGAGATGAGTGAGGACGTCTCTTTCTTTCGAGGACGAGTTGCAATTGAGTTGGTCGTCGTTGACAGAACGACGAACGTCACAAGCGGCAAGAAGTGCACTTGGTCGGCGCGTAGATTTCTTAGCGCGGCCAGCAGCTGCGCGCTTAGCCCGCCACGGCGCGGGCGTATTTATTCTTCCCTCCTTCGACATCAACAACCTCATCTTCCTCAATGCCGAGAGAACAAGACGAATGCCGATTAACTGACCCGGCTAGCTAAACAAGCCAGCGCTTCACGATGCGCAGTCCGGTTGCACTTACGTCGAGTACCGATTGGCGCCCGTTTCTACCCATTCATAGTACTAGTAGTGATGTTTGTTTTCGTCTCGTTGTCATTGTTGCTATTGTTGTTGTTGTTGTTGTTGATGATGTTATTGTTGTTGTTGTTGATGCTGCTTTTGTACTTGCATCGTTACCTACAGTGGGGTAACCAGAACAGTGGACATCACTGAGTGAACTACACATGATCAGAGCCGTCTATCACCGCCACCAGCCATCGTAGCCACGCAATATGGCTGTCAGCGCATTAACAGCAGTCCCGCAGCCTCAATCAATATTCATTGACGGCTGGAACATACGCCCGAAGGGAGCAACGGACTCGTTGACAGGAGGGCCAATAATGCTTATATTTGGCCTCATCCTCAACTCAGTAGTTTGGTCCGCGGCGAGCCCTCGCAGCGAACGAACTTCTGATTAAAATCAGACGCACGCAGGGCTCAAACTTGTTCGCTGGTATATATATATATATATATAATACTCTTGAAATTCCAGGAACAAAACTGGCGTTAATTATTGAGCACTTGCTGCATTTTGCACGAGGTAGATTTTAGCCAAAGACGAAACCATGCACGTGACTCATACTAGAGTTGAAAAACAAGAAGAATCTGGTAGTACCAGACAGAGTATAGTTAGCATGCACCAAAGTCATTGAGTACAATGGCGTCGTCTATTAAGAATTATGAAAACAAATCATATTACAGATCGAAGAGGAAAGTAGAGATCTAGAGATAGTTAAGTTCCGTCACCTTTGGGATGGGGTCGCTTGCGATGGTCGCCATGACTAGACAACCTACATCGGGCACGGCTACCATCAATTGGTGTGCTTGAATACGGAGTTCCTTGAAGATATACCGCAGCAGCCGTTGACTGCCGAGCATTTAAAAGTGCTCACTCCAACATCTCTCTCGCTAGAGCAGTGCAGAACCAACGCGATGCAGAACACAACACATTGTTGGCCTATACATACTCAGCTGAGAGCAATAAATAGTGATGATGATGATGATGATGATTAAAATAAATTGAGACACGATCTTCGACAACATGACGAGACTCATACAGTATCGGCACAGAGATCAACACGACAGCAAGCTCGCAACAGAATAAAGGTCAAGGCGAATTCAGTCCCCCCAAACATAAGTCGATGCGAGTATGGTATTTCTGTCGACTAAAGTGAACTACGGTTTGCGAGTGTAACGTAACGATTCGGTAGGAACAGGTGTTGTGGTACTGAAGTAAAAGTAAGACAGAAAAGAATGCAGTGGGACAAGATTATGGCTTTTAGTACGAATAGCACAATTTGGACCAGACAAGCACGGTTCGTTATGCTGATGACAGCAGATAGTGTATATCATAGGATCAACGCGTGAACAGCTCAATGTAGTTGTAAAGGTTGAAAATCAAAAACAGGCTATTAGTCTACCTGTTAGGAGCCTGGGTCTAGAAACAACACTAGAAACACTTTGCTTGTTTAACCGACGCCTAGCGGCGCCGAAAAAGCGGACAAGCCTGGTGCCAATTTCAAAATAGGGACCAATCAAAATCGATCTAAACACGTTCGCAGCAAGCCAAAAGCCCCTAGTGGCGAGCGCGGAGAAAGCTATTGCGCTGCGCCAGCTAGCCAGCGGGAGTAAGACGAACTAAATCAACCTGCTAGATAGCTTGACAGACGCACATATCGTGAGACCGACTAGTGTCGGGGCCGACTGGACGTGGAAATGACTATTCGACGATATAATATCAACGTTTCAACACCAGCGCGAGCAGTAGTAGTAGTAGTAGTAGTAGACAGTTAACATAATTAAACGTTAGTAAATCGTCATAGTAGTAAGAATAGTTAGCAACAGTACTGGCAGCAATAACTACGGGTTCCGGACGGGCCGCAGTCCATCAAGACGACTCTGTCGCGCGCTCTCTCTCAGGTCGGACACGGACGATGTCCGGCAAACAGAAACGAATATGGGCGGAGAGGCCCGGACCGGGTTTCTCGACCCGTTACTCTAGCTGTGGAGGTGAGCGGTTGAATTTAGCAAATCAAGAGCATCACTAGGTTTCTACCCGCTGACCCAATTCCTCAGTTGCTTTACGGGCCACGGTACTTTTAGAACATATTCTCATAGAACATATATGGTATTAGATAAGCCCCGTCGACAGCATACATTGTCTGTGATTCTCGGGAGGGAAAGATGAAGACGAAGGAGATGTCGACGATGTCACATATCCACTGGAAAAATGCACGGAGTTTACCTTACCGCGGATAAGGGCGCAGCTGACGCGGCAATTTGAATGGGAATCTTCTCCCTTCTAGCATGCAAACAAATACATGCGCAGGTACTCTTCAACGACACTCGAAGCAACCCTAAAGTAAAAGTAGGGGTAGAGAATGGGGGGAAGAGGAGGGGTTGAAGTATTATTAAGGAACAGACTGTACCAGCACTTCGCTGCGTTATGAGGGGCGTTTAGATGAGAGGTGTGTTTAGTGGGTATTGTGCCAAAAATATCGATATGGTGGAGTCCCACTCTGCCCATCCCGCGTGTGGGTACAAGCATTATCTCCTTCTCATGCGCCGCAAAAAAAAAGATAAAAAATAGAATCGTGGTGTTAATGGTAGATGTAGTAACAGTAGTGTGGTACGGCGGCTGGTAATCTAACCAGATACCAGCCACAACGGCGACGTGGAAGCAGTGGTTGCAGCAGCAGTAGATTCTGCGTAGCTCTAGACGTCTGGTCAGCTCGAATATCGATGTTCTGTGAACACACGATCCGTTGTCCACTGATTGAGAATCGACTCGGCCAGCGCCATGACCAGCAACAGCAACAACAGTAGCCATCAAGACGATGAATCAAACAACTGGCAAATATCATTTAACCATATCGAAGACAGCAACAACAACAACAACAACCGTAACAACAGCAGCAATAACAATAACAACAACGTCCATGATCATGACCACGACAATCAATACAGCAATGACGCCACCTAACGTTGACGTCAAGGATTCGTCGGCAAAAGATCGAGTGATTAGAAGAGTCGAGAAAGATTAGCCATTCATTCATGCATGCATGCATGCGGTTACTGAACGTTGGAAGACTTCATCAACTTCGTTCAGTAGACGAGCACATGTTCAATGATTAAACACATGAATAATGATTATGATCACATTTTATGGACAGCAATTTTGCAACAATGTAGAGACCGCGGCAGTTCGTTAGGCTAGGCAGGGTGGGGTAGGGGTGGGGAAAGGGGGTTGGGGGTGCAGGCAAGCATGAGGGGCATTCAACCGGCCGACATTGCGGGCCGAGTCGCCAGCTCTAACAACTCGAAGAGGTTGAGACAGCGATAAGACCGAGCGGCCACCATCGTCGTCAATTCGCCGCTGGTGTCTGCTGGTGAACAGCCTCCAACAGAGATGAGAGTTCGTCGTCGGTTTAGCAGCAGCAGCCTTCCCCCATTGCGTCCCTGGGGCTTTCCATCTGGCGCGTATACAAGTGAGCATCTTCGTCTATCTTGGCCACGTACAGCAGCAGCAGCAGGAGCAATATCCGTTAGAGTAGAGCGTTGTAGTGGTGACTGACTGAGTGAGTGAGTGAGTGACTGACTGACTGGAGGTTACTCCATGCCGCCCCCGGAGCTCCCCCGGGGCGACGCTGGCGGTTATCCTACCTGCATTATCCGGTTCACTCAGCATAGCCGGTCACTTCACATTGACGAGCAGCATAGCGCTGCGTCCACTTTTAGCGGAATCCACTTTTCGACTGGCCGCCGCCGCCACCGCCGCCGCTCACCCTCAATCTCTACGGTTTGTTTGCATTGCAAGCCAAGACCACCGAATTAGAGCATACACATGATATGTATATAATTTACTCATTCACAAATATATATATATATATAGAGTAAATTTGTAAAAAAAAGAGTAAAAAACGAGCAAGATGACATAGTGGAAAAGCCTTTGCCTTGCATTCGGGAGGACTGGGTTCGAGACCCAGACCGGCCACTCTTAAATTGGTTTGCATGGTTTAAAAATTAGACAAGGTAAATGCCGGAGTGGATTAAAAATTAGCCATGACATAAAAAACCGTACACGGACAATAGCCTTACGAAGAAAAAAAAAGTATATATATATTTTTTTGTACACTTCATGTGAAGAACGTCTCTAAGAAAATGGCATCCACCGGACAATCAAAATGATGCGACAGTTAATTTATGCAGCGATACAGATGACCTTATAGAATCTCTGATACATGGACTGATTAATTTGTCTGTGTGAAAGGTATTTTCTTTACAAAATTGTGCAAGACAGTAGTACTATTTCAGGAACGACTCGCGCAAAAAGTAACGCCCCCATGAAATGTAAGTTCGTAAGTAATTTGAAAACAACTGCAAATAAATCACATCCAATTTCACCACAACTATCTTTAGCTTAGTGTTTTGCCTATTTTGTAGAGGTGCTGCCAAAGGTTTACCTAAATCAGCACTTCACACAAACACATTCCCATATGGTCTTAAATACTCCTCCGGCCGCTTTTTGTTCCACTTCGCTTGATTCTCGTCACCAGCACCTTCTGAGATTTTTCGTTCACATAGGTTAAAGTGAATTGCTCTGCCCTGCTAGGAAAATTTAGACCCTTTCCCTGTAGGCCAATCCGTAAAAATAAGTAAGTATTATTCCGACTAGAATGGAAACCAATTATCCCATCCGATATTGCTTCCACAGCGTGACCTTATAGTAGTAGTAGTAGTAGTAATTCTGATGCTGGGTTCTGTACAAAAAACATTTTCTTTCGAAAATTTTGCAAAATGCAAGGGTCTGAGATCAGATGCGAAATCATCATCAGCGTTGTAGGCGCAGTCCTGCTTTCTTTTTGAAAGAATATATCTGCTTGCTGATTGTGTTATGGATGCTTATTGAAACACACAGAGCTGCCATCATCAGAAACCAATTCACAACCAAACGCTGTGTCCGCTGTAACGCGTTGCTTCGAAGCTTTACGAATGAGATCCTCACACGGAGACGCTAACAAATGAAGCTTCTTCGATTACTCCTTTCACTTTTCTTGTCTATTATATTTGACTACCTTCAGTACAAAAATAGCTGTTATAGGAGGGAGAGATTCGACACTTGGTACTAATCAATCCTAGCGAAAGAGAGGCTCCGTCAGTTGAACGGAATTGGAGCCTTTGTCCACGTTGAGCTTCTTAGAATTGAATAGGTTTTTTATAGCTCCATCTGTCCAAGAACAAGTTACTGCTAAATGCCTTTTTCAAGAGAGTGGACAAATCCATGCAAGCTGTCCTAGACTTCAGAACCTTAAACACCGGGCTGATTACTTATTGAGCGCCCGCCGTGTTTACGTTTATTATTTTAGTACGAAAATTCCGCGTTCTGGATAATATGAACCATAGAATGCAACACGTTTTTGAATCCAAAAAGATTATAAAAAATAAATAATTATATAGAAATAGGCGGTACACATATATAAGCCTTGTTTCGTTCTACGCACCACAATGCACATCCATGATTGTGATATTTTCGTTCGGAAACTTGCCATAACGATTGTTCTTCGACCAGAACTCCATCGCACTTTTGAGCTGAGATGTTAACATTTTCAATTCACACTACGACTACAAATACATGTGTAGAGTCTAGTCATTATGAGCGCTGCATTCCAGCTCTCTACACAAAAGCAGTGATAAGATTTGTCTTAGATTTTTTTTAGAAACCATGTTTTCACGCCGGTCTGCTTTCATTACTTAGCTCACGATAATAATAATTATTATTTAATCATCAGTTTTGTAGCTACTTGGCCTAGCACATGCTACGAAAGGACATATAGTCGGAAATAGGGAATCGCTGGCACGCTGTTCTTTATTCCTCTTTAGATCACGTTCGTAACACCTGATAGCCAGAGCTGTTCTTTCTTTGGCATACCAGGTGGCGAGAACCACACTTCGGTCAAGAAATAATCAACCAGATTTGTCGCACACGTCGTCACATATGTAAGCTAATATCACACACAGTCTTGGGCTATACACCGGGGACTACTGTGAGTCAAAACATTATGATCGAGATAGGTACTGTCGAGAATGGAAAGAGAACTATATTTATGGTGCATTAGTGTGTAGGCCAGAGACCAAGGAAACATATATATATATATATATATATATATATATATATATATATATATATGTGTGTGTATAGCAGTAATTTATACCGAATGAATTTGCACACAAGTACACACACAAACAGGTATACGCAACACAACATAATACGCCCCTATATTATATATATATATATACACACACATAAATAGGTTTGTGTATATATATGTATGACTTGAATGAAGATCACGATAAGTCAGAACAAATGAAAGACTGAGCGCAAAGAGGAAAAGGAGGTCGCAAAGATGAGAGACGAAGGCCAACCGCGATAGGGAAGAAAGCCGGAAGAACCCAGCTCTGTCATTGCGTTTGCCCCGCTCTGCTCGGCATGAAGATGACGGGTAGACTCGAATCAAACGACCTTTATACGACATTAAATCGGAACTCATCGATCTACCACTAAGATAATCTAATAATAAGTTATAGGCATTGGAACGGGACATACTACAACACTAATAAAAATAAGGCCATGTATACATACGTACGTTTGAATATATATATATATATATATATATATATAATATATATGAAACATATATATAATATGAAAAATCACAAACAACACACAGTGAAAACCTGAGCTAAAGCAAGCATAAACTTTGGCATGCTTTTTGTCTCCTCTTTGTGAATGAACGCGACATCTTATCGCCGACGAAAAACGCGACGTCGACCTTGGCAATGGCGACGGAGCTCAAGAAACCTAGTTTTTTTTGGCGCCCGATGGAATGAACGACCTTGAATGGCGGTACATCTTGGAATTAACCGTGTAAGGCTGGTTAATCGCTGGTCGCGAAATAATAAAAATCCAGCTACATAACCGCTTCAAAACAACAAAACAGCGCGTCTAAAACAGATGATGAACTTGTCAGCCATTACAACAAACAACAAGTGGGGTAGCGGCTAGTCAACAATGAGACTGCGCACAAGCTTTCATGTCCACATGCACGCATCCTCATCAAACGGAGGATGAATCGTCTCGAACTGCTTCTGTCGGTGCTGTTGTTGCTTCTATTGACGCTGTTGAAGTTGTTAGTCTTGTTTAAGACGTTGGTCGTTCTTAAGACGCGTGTATTCATTTGTAGTGCGTCTACCGGCCGCGGATGGGCTGCTAAAAATGACGCACTTAACCATCTGCCGAAACACGCCGAATCGTCAAGAGTGCTGCTCTCGACAAGACGGCGGTCTCATCTGCGTTCATCAACTATCACTACTTCGAAAGCGACCCGTAGGCGATAATCTAGCGCTATAATGATTGTTGACTTGGCTGTTGTAGTGTCACTGCCCCAGTGCGACCAGTTCAGTCAATCCGAACAGGCCAAGCAGTGAAATATATAGCGATAAGTTAATTAAAGACTTATTAATATAGTCCAATATATTCATAGTATAAAGGGAGGATGGGGAGGGTTCACCTCTGGTAATGCACTGACTCTTTTAACTGAGACATCTGCGCACCCCGTTTTTTGTGAGATAATGGCCAATTATAGATTCCATTCTGGCATTCATTTTGTCTAAATTGCAAACCAAGCCTTGTCTAAATTGCCACCAAACCACGAAAGCCAATTAAAAAGCGGCCGGTCCAACTCCTAAACCTCTCTAACCGCCAGAATACAAGATTTTGCTACTAAACCACCTTGTTCGGTAAAACGTTAAAACCTCCTCGTTGTCCCGCAACGCTTTTAAACATGACTGTGGTGGTCTGACGTCGCAGGACTTAGTGTACTTAGTGGCGTTATTATTGTATGATGGGGCTATGCTTATTGTACGCTCGCTCATACCATGCGAACGTGTTAGCTGTTCTCGTGATAGCCTCATCAAGCGGCATCGACGCCGTACCTGCGACGAGAAGATTGCAGGATTGGGGCGGATCTCTTTTTCTTCAATCCCAGCTCTCTCTCTCTCTCTCTCTCTATATATATATATATATATATATATATATATATATATTTATATAATAGAGTCAACCTTACTTAAATTCATAAATAGTACTCAGATAGACATGTGTACCTATTAGATTATTTACTTAGCTTAACAAAAAAGACTAATAAGTAAGAAATTTGCCAAATTAACGTCGTTAGCACGGATTTATCCATAACAAGCATAATCGAAATATTTTTTGTAAAAAAAAAAAAATATATATATATATATATATATGTATATAATAATGTACAACAAAATATAAATGTTTGATGTAAGAAAATGTGCACAGCTTGCTCGGGGCATAACTCAAGGCGCTAGGTCCAGGCTTAGACTGGTCGATCTAGTCAGAGTGCCTCTCACCGAAGCGGCATTGTCCCTCTGAACAGAACTCTTATGTCAGACGTTGCAGTAAATATTCACCTGCCCTTTTGTCTTCTATAGTAAGCGCCAATCTTCTTCCGACAAATAGTTGAACAGTTTCCTCATAATATATATATATATATATATATATATATATATTGTGATGATTTATCAATCATTTACAATACGTTAGAACAGTCGGCAGTGCTCGCATATATATATATATATATATATGCCATATGGCGATCGTATGGAGAGCAGCGAAGATACTCCGAACGCCCTCACACGGCCGACACGCTCCCCAGGACTGTGCGCGTCTGGAGGAGACGCGCACTGTGATCCACAAGGGCAAACGTTCAGAGCCAAAAACAACCCCGTCATCCTGCCTACGAGCTCGCGTGTTGGAACGTAGTCTCTGGTTCGAGTAAGGACGACATGGCGACAGATCCCATGGTTCTTCCATCAAAAATCTCAAATATAGAATCGCAAGACGATCCATTCAATCAAAGAAGGGCAGACAGCAATGACAACAGCAACAAAACAACAACAGCAACAACAACGATGACGAGAGCAACAACAACAACAACAACAAGAAAAACCGGGCATTCAACACGACTTCTCCGCGCGACAAAGGTCATTGACTTACTTAGTGTGGTTGCCGGTGCAGCTGTTCGATGCTTAGCGCTCAAACGAAGTGCCGGACGAAGAAGTACTGAGCTGATGGAGCGCACAGAAGACCCGAAGTCACACACTGACTAGAAGGCGGCGGCGTGATGTTGAGAGACGGTGATGGTCACGACGAGGTCTGAGGACGACAATGGTTATCTTCCCCGTGTGTGTGTGTGTGTGGTGTCTGTTAGTTTCCCGCTGCCGCTTAAACTATGAACGCTGCTGCTTCTACACCACTGGCCGACCCCCCACACTGCCACGACTATCGCGAACTAGGCGATGTCTATCAGAGCTCATCACACTCACAGACTCACACAGTGAAACCGCTCTAGCTTTTGAGGAGCTGCGGCTCGACGATTCTACAATGCGGCAGCCACGGCAAGAGAGTGAGTTCACGAGGCGCATGTCGAAAGTCCAGAACAACCGTACCGTCGTCCTATCCGCGTACGAACCTTATACACACATGACCGACCGACCGACCGCACTCAACAGCACTCGTCCCGGTGGTACTAGAGAGCAAATGCGGCCCGCACAAGGAACTTGCCTAGCATGAACCCGAGGAGTCCGACAGGCCTTTCATTAAATCGCCAGTGCCGCGCCGTGCGGGCGGTCGCTTAAAGCTCGGACGCGACCGCTGGTTGCGGAGCCACCACTAATCGACGGCCCGCGGAAGCTGCGGAGGTTTGTCCCGAAACTACAGTCAGTATAAATTATGTATATTTATATATATATATATACATTATATATATATA
The DNA here is from genome assembly GCA_003439945.1 of Dermanyssus gallinae. Classification (NCBI taxonomy): domain Eukaryota; kingdom Metazoa; phylum Arthropoda; class Arachnida; order Mesostigmata; family Dermanyssidae; genus Dermanyssus; species Dermanyssus gallinae. Next base: position 18,634 of record QVRM01001985.1, on the reverse strand, counting down.
TATATATATATATATATATATATATATATATATATATATATATATATTCTTCAAGCTCTGTTTGTTCAATCGCTCGCCCGTCCGTCATTTGCCGGTCGTCCATCTGTTTGTCCTCCTGTCTGTGTTCCGTTCCTTCCAGGCCAAAAGTCTCGGAACTCTTCGACGAGCCCACCCGGTCAGAGGAGAAACTGCTCACTTTCAGGAGAACTGACTGCGGGTTCGGGTTGTGCGTGTGTCGTAGAAGCTGAGGTAAACTGGTGGTTTTGTTGAGGTACCGGCGAGTAGCTGCATCAATTGGAATAACCGACCGTGTGGGCACGAAGAGACTCGAGAGACTATTTGTCGACTACATATGACCAACTCAACCGAAGCACAACTGTTCGCTCGCTCGCGCGAAATTCGAACATCACTGCCGCTCGGATGTCGCTGTCGAACGGAGTTGGTGCTTCTGATAAAGTGTTCGATATACTAGACGACTGTCGTGATGAATATGTCGATTGTGGACGTTGTGTAAACTAAGTAAATGTATGTCAAAGTCAGGGACTCTGAGGTCTCTCTGCAATCTATCTCCGACGGACACCTTCTCGAGAGAGCTAGCTATCTACGTGCGTCGTTCGAGTAACACTGCTATTTTTGTTCTGTTGTTGGCAGAGTGGAAGAAGCCTTTCATTACAAATACTTGAAAAAAGAAACTCGAAGGAAGCATTGCAGGCAAGTTAATACAATGTCATCGATCCACTGCTACGTTGAACTATATATATATATATATAACATGGCATCAATTACGTTTTTTGCTTTTGCAGTTAACTGTAATCTACCTATTCACATAGTTCGGTTTCAAATGATTTGTTGTTAAATAAATTGTTTATATTTACTAATTTGAAATCGATATATATATATATATATATATAGCATCTCTGCCAGGTAAGGGAACGCATATTAAAAAAATACGAAGTATTGTTTAAACACAAACCTGAAGATTCTAGGATGCACAGGTATCCCGAGGGTCTTACGGCTCGCGCCGAGACGTCCGTCGTTCAGGGCAGCGGAATTTATGGATATGTATATATATATCCATAAATTCCGCTGGACCCCTGGGGTTCCCAGCTGTAACTTATAGTCCACGCCTTCGTATGCGTAGATGCTCGATCTTTTAGGTACGACACTAGGATACGTCATAAATTAAGGGATATGTTTTTGTGTACAAGTGCATTGTTCATGGTGTCCCACGAAAGCGTCTTAAACGCGTTTTTGACGTCTAAGAGGATGGCCAGACAATGCGACCGGCTTGTTTGCGGCGCAGTTCTCTGTGCTTTAGCTGCGTTCACTTTGTCAATGCCTGAATGCTTGGTCTTCAAGGGACGAGCGCAGATATGGTCGGTCGGGCTACTCGTACTGGTATATATATATATATATATATGACCTTGGGCTGGTCCACCTAGCCAGGGTTCTTCTTACCGAGGCGACCCAGATCTGAGGGCTTGGGAAGGTGTGCAACCATGCACATGCCCTTGCCGAGGAAACTGCCTGTAATCGCTTCGGTCGCTTTGTCAGCGACCGAAGTTGTTCGGTCCCATAAACCACTCCATCGAACGTCGTTTGTCAGTTCTGGCCACGCGCATTAAAGAAAAGGCATATCCGAGAGAGCCTCACAGAGTACAGCAACGTCGCCCTGGATCCGCTCCAGCGTTAACCGAGAGGTACCGATCTCTCTCCCGATTACTATAGATTCTAACGCGAGGCCCAGCTTCAAGTTAATTCAGGTAGTTCAGCCTCGACGCGGAGAAGCATGAATGTAGAACCTGGTGAGCACCCAGCTGGAGAAGACGATTAAAGCCAATCTAGGGCACCAACAGGGGCACCCCAAGGAAATCCAGGTCGTTGCCTATTACGCGCCAACCTGGAGGTAGGTTCTGGATAGCGGGGATATCAGCTGTGCCTGAACCGATGATATGAACCTTGCACATGGTTGGGTTCTGCTCCAAACCACTGCACTGAAACTTAATATCTTCTATGAGTCCTCACAGACCGTACCAGTAACCTGAGGTTGAGTGAGTTCCAATGACCAGAGGTTGAGACCGTCCATAGACCAGAGATTGAGTGGACTCTCGAGCGAGTTGGCCAAGTCTTCAATGACAAGACAAGGCAAAGGGGGCAAGGGGTCTCTCTGTTGATCCCCTTCAGCCGATTTGAGCAGTGCTTAGGGTAAGGCCAAGTGCGATGGATCACCGTAGGCCAATTTGAGTTGGTGATAAATGGCAGGGGCCTCATCTCCAACCACTCGTAACAAGTGATCCCTCCTAACGGCGTTAAACGCGTTCCTAAAGAGTCCATTTTTAGTTAGTGCGGAGGGATTGAGCCGAGAATTTATAAATGGTAGCGTGAACCATTATTTTAGCACCCTCTTAGTCGAGAAACCCAATTGTTGAGGCCCAGCTAGGTTAATAACGTCTCTAGAGTCTCGCACTGCCAATCTTGCCGTGACACTACGTAGTACCAATGTACAAGCGATAGGTCTGAAGGAGCCGTCTTTCTTCTTCAGTGAGGACAATTTCGCTCCGAAAAGGAGGAAACGCCACCTTGGATGCGGAGCTCCCCATCGTAGCAGGTCGATTATCTTCACCAGGGCTTTACCAAGTCCGTGGGATGAGCATCCGAGATTCGGTTAGAGAAGGTCCTGTAGGAGACGAGGCGTGATAAAATCCAGGCCGGCACTCGAGCTCTTTGAAAATGACCGACACGGCCCGCGTAATCGATTGATTTCGCTGAGCATCAGCGCCCGACTACCCCCGCGGTAGGTCAAATCTGTGAGCCGAACCCCGCGTCGGAACTTTACCGAGTTATTCCTGTTGAGCACTGCCAGAGAGCGTGATCTTTACAACCTATCGGTAACCTCAACACCGACTGGAGCGAAGGAGAAAAAACTAAGTCAGACAGCGTCGCCGTAGACCAAAGCAATCCAAGAACACCTCTGACAGTGCGCCAGCCACTATAAGGTAGGATATGCTTAATTTTTTCAATGAAGGTCTGGATGTGTTCCGTGAGGTTGAAAATAAGCTCGTTTATGGCCCCATTATGGACGGGTATCGTACGCCCGCCCCATGTTTGAATGTGGAATGTCTGCGGGGGCCTCGCGTAGCGAAGGCATGGCCGCATAGATGACAGGTAAGCTTTTTTTTCGAAGGTTTGGGGAAATGCATTATGCACAAGCAAAGCTGGCAACCGTCAGCTCCTAGTGTCGGGCTCTCGCCCACTAAAACCTTTCTTCCTCCGCACCCTCCCAAGGTTCGGAATTATGTGGCACTACTTCGAGGACATGAGGAGGGAGTCTCTTACTTCGACCTGCTCATGGATCTCTCGGTAGGCTTGTTCCAGGAAACGGGGGTGCGTCGAGACCTGGTTGCATGCCGCCCCTTAATAAACCCTCCCTCGGCCACTCCTCTCGACCTCTAATTTGGGCTCTTTGGCCTTGTTTCAAACGTGTTTTCTCCCTCATGAGAGTATCCAGATAAGTTATTCCTTAGGACCAGGCAGCGGCGGTCTCCATAATGTGAGCTGCAATGTCGGCGGCGTGGCGGCCTGCAAGCGTAAACTCCGATGACTGAAGACACGTAGTTAGAGCGCTACATTGAGCCACTTTGTGGTCGACGTCGTCAGGCTGGCCTGACGCCCATAGGACGCATGTGTCTGCAGACGCCTTTCCCAATACTGACCATGTAGCGCTGGAACTGTCCGTGGCCCGTAAAATCTGGGTTGTAAGCTTGCTGGGCCCCAAATGGTCTGGTGTAGTCGTAGGGTTGTTATATATATATATATATATATATATATATATATATATATAAAAAGCGGCCTTCTAAAAACAGGTCACTCATCGTGCTACTGCGACAGACTCTTTAGCTGCTATCTTCGGCTGGGCAGATTGAGGTACCGGCGAGTAGCTGCATCAATTGTAATAGCCGTGCGTGTAGGAACCACGAGAGACTTGTGATGCGTACGTATGACAGACAAAACCGAAACGGTGTGCCCTGGTATAACCCCCACCCAATACTTCTAGCGTGAGAACCTTGGCCGCAGTCTTTGTCCGTATCCCGCCAACATGTATGCTGAGTAAAAGCCTGGGGATCAGGATGGCCCCTATTAAAGTTAAGCTGTTGACAACCTGGAACGTCCTCCCGTTTATCTTTTGGTAGCAATGCCTAGCAGCGGATGACCCTTCTCTATTAAAACGTTCTTAGCTTATTTTGTCTGCACTGATTGTAATTTTTTTTCTGCACACCATTTTCCAGTCTCAATGAGGTGGAACTGTAGTTGATCTCCGGATTTTGCTATGATGACTAAGTCATCTGCGTATAATGCGCGGAGAGATTTAGGATCACGCAGGAGATTTGCGAGTCCTAGTTAGGTACAAAACAAAAAGTGAAGGGCACGCTGAATCACGTCCGGCCCCCGATTGCTTTGGGTACGTGCTCCTACACGTAGTGGTCGCCAGTTTATATATAAAGTGATGACGTTGTAGGCTTAAATTGTATGTAAAATGTAAGCAAATGCGCTTTCTGTACGAGAGACTCTATAAATGCGTTCCTAGACTCTATATATGAAGTTTATATTGCTTTTCTTTCTGACTTTGTAATGCGATCCAACATTGTCCACCGCTGTCTTGACATCAGATCGAACGATCAACGGAGCCATTTACCGGTGTTCCCCAAAGCCGTCGTGCGCACAGAGCAAGTGAACGACATTTTTTGCTGGCCCATGACTAAATAGATTCAACAAAAACACGTCGCCACTGCATGCACTTTGAGAAATTGATGTATTAACCAAACATAGTCGATAAGCGTAGTTCCTAGAGCTATCATGCTTCCTCTGACAATAACGGGCAATTGCCACTAGAGGTGCATTGTTTTTTTAACCCTAAGACCACTTATTGGTAGGTTTTTCGTATTTCCTTGTTTCCTTATCTGTTTTCTTTTTGTTTTCAGAATGGCGACGGAGTCGAGCGAAATCGAGTCATCGGCGGAGGGTGCCGTGTTAACGATCCCTAAAGAAATGCTACTCAGAGTACGACCACCATCCATTGAGGGTAAGTAGTGACTCTATCGCTAGCAGTCGTGATGTTCCAATGAGGCGACAGGTGAGGCGAAATATTGTGTTGATGTACACAATTCACCGGTCTCGCTATGAGCTGCCACTGATTATGAGCATTCTCTATTGGTTAGTTGTGATGTCGGTCTCTAACACAAGCATGAACATAGCACCACAGCAGCCGCACACACATATATATATATATATATATATATATATAGGGAGAGAGAGGGCACCTATTATCTGCCGATTTCAATTCCACTGTCCCCACTTTCTGGGAGGCGGCTTGTCTGTATAGAAATCAACCTCTAGGCGGATCTAGTCTAAATTGGAATTGAACATAAGCACATGTTCCTTGCCGGCTGTGGATTACTCTGTCAGTTTGTAAGGAGACAGCGACAAGTTTGCCGTGGTTCTTCCACAAATAATGACGTGATTTGATGATGTCAGTTTCGCCGAGTGTTTTATGGCCACCGTTCAAAATAACATCGGTGATTTTTATTATTGCCGTATTTGTTCGAGTCGAGTCTCGGTGACCTGATAAAGTCGATCCGGTTGTAAACCTACATACTAACGCCTAACTTGACATAATTGATGTTACTACCGCTGCCAGTAAGTACTAGAATGCTTTAACTAGATCCGATCCGGTAACAAGTATACGAGGGTGATCATGATGTTGTAGTTTCTATCTCGGTATCGATATCTGCCACCTGTCGGTGCAGCACAGTCAAACGACATTTAACGGTGGAACACTACTCAGTAAGTTGGTGGAGTTCCATTTGCCTAACTAGTTGGTAACCGTTGTAATTGGTACTCTTCTGATGACTTTTAATTGTTGTCTTGTTATCGCTGTGGTAGTAACATCGCAACTAATGTGCATACTTTTCTCGCTACCGGTGCTACTATAATTAGGCCCTGTCCTGTACGATGAGCCAAGGCCAGTGCTACATCCGAGAGAAGGATTGGTTCTTTCTCAGGCGGATGTCATCGTTCGGCACATCGTTGCTCTTGAGAGACATATCGAGCAGTCCACGAAGCTCATCGCATCTACTGCGGTTTGTTCGTTTACACACACAATATATATATATATATATATATATATATATATATATATATATATATATATATATAAAGAGAGCATTTATTTAAGGCTATTTACGAGAATTTACTTCTCGTTTACACCGTGTTACCTGCTGACTCATTGTTTGCTCTCCCGTTGTCTCTCAAGGATAACCAGTCCATCGTACTTTAACATTCACGTTGCACAATACGCTGAAGTCTCGGGAGTCCCTTAAACAACTATGTCAGATCACCTATGGAGCAGCTGGTTAATGTAACACATGCTCATAAAATCCCTACGTCACAACTTTGTCGGCATATTTATACGTTTAAATAATACAGCTTAGCGTATGTCTTTTTTTAATTTATTGGTGTATTTTAGGGCAATCTAATGAGAGAGCGTATCTTTTTGGTTATATGAGTCTCAAGAAAAGCATGATTATAAAGAGAAAAACAACACGCTTTGTTCGACGTTTTTATTGCACGACGTTCTACGCTTTTTGCAAATCCTCAGAAACATCAGACACCTGATAAGGGTCCAAGAGGGCGTAACCCCTATAGCAAAATAGATGCGGGCCTATATAAGGACTACCGGACGAAACTCAAATCGCGTTAGACGATATTTAATTTTGTGGTGAACGTTTTATTATAAGATTTCCAATAATCCAAATTTTGTGAGACGTTTTAAGGATATATATATATATATATATATATAATAGATCACTGTTTGGTCTTTAACAGGAACCAGTAGGCCAATCAGGGACAACGAACGCATAGTTCACCTTTTAACGACTCTATTCTCTCACATGAAAAAAGCAGAATAATTTACATCAATCAATGCTTAGACAAACTTGTATGAATCTGAATTGATGAATAAAAATATTAGTTTAATATAAAAGCAGAATCATCATGCGTTAGGGTCACTTTTGCTAACGAAAAGTATGTCGTATTGGTTCTCTCATTGAACAGATGGGTCATGTGGCGTTATCCGATATTCCAGCGAAAGAGGCCGGCCTGCAGTGTCTGCCTCTAGATCCTGATTTCATTTTATCGAGGTTGGTTTCAGCGACAGCTTTGCATGGGTTAACGCGAGAAAGTGTTCTATATAGCGGTGCGAATAAATCAATTTAGAGGGGAACCGCAGTCTAATATTTCTTGTAGTAGGTGGGGTAACTAAAACACCTTTAAAGTACTCGATACGTCCCTTTTCTAGTATGCTTGCACAAATTGGCTTTGTCAATCTCGCACCACCAGTTGGACGACATTTTCGTGATTCACTAAGCTCTCGTAATAGAAGAAACGTCTGGTATTCGACAGTTCTTTATTTAAGTTTTTGTACGTTCTTTCTGTTTATCTGTTTGGCCTTCACCTGCGTAAGCGAGTAAAAACAGTGTAAGGTCTATAAGGGCATACAGTTGGCCTGCCTAAATTAAGCTTATAATAAAGGTCGTCTTTGTCATATAATTTTTCAAGGGGTATATAATATATGGTGTGATATGTGGCGTGCGGGGATGAACAAAACAGTTATTAATTGAAGCCTTGGATGCGTTAACTATCGTGTTGTATAGGGTTATCTGTCTCACGTGCACTGCGCACTGTTCTTTGGTGTTTGCGCGCTTGGCGGGCTTTCGCTCCATGACGGGTTTCTCTCTTATATGTTGGCCGACCTTCACCGAGTTCCTGTCGAGGATTGGCACTTGCTTAAGAGATGCCCAGGTAAGTCGCTGCTATGCCACAGTCTTGCTCGAGTGTCCCGATAATCCGTGCTTGCCTTTGTAAGGCCCCCGCTATATTTCGTTCTTTTCGTTGCTAGAGCCAGTGAATAATAGCAACGTTTATTCTACTTGGACGATGTTATTAGCACGGGACCACCGTCGTACTAGTCATTCAGTTATATATCTATTTTGAGTTCTGTTTTTAAAACGTACCTAAAGTATTGGTATCTATATATAAGTATTTCGTTCTTGCATTTTCAAAATAATTGCTGCTTTTAAGTATCAATGATGCAAACTGTGGACGTAACATTGAAAAACAATATACTGTCCGACCGATGTACCAGCGACCTTAAACTCTATATGTCGTAGAAAAGATTGTTTGACATCGGCAAAAAAGATAAGCAAATCATCAATTTCTCTTAAGAAAGCGGCGCACAACATAGGTGTTACCGCGTGTGACTTGTTTTCGTACGATTTAATTTGTCTCATTTATATTACGATGCACATCATAACGTTCGTTGATTAGCTGCAGGGCCAAATGATTCTCAGCCAGTAGAGTTAAGGAACATCGGCGTTGCCAAATTAAGCCTTATTAAAGCCATGCATGTCTTTGGTGCTTGCTGGTGGGCACATTCATGTTCGGACTACGTTTCAGGATCGTGAAGCACTTCGGGGCGGTATCGCGCATGTCGATTCGCTGAATCAGGCTCTTTATGACGTTGGCCTGCCGCGTGGTGTGCTCGAGGTACTAGACTTCATGAATTCACTAAGGGAACGCCAAAGTCGGCTCATCGAAGACTGTCGGGCCCTTCATGAACGGCACGGGTACGTTTTATATAGCGGGTCCTTAAATGTGTGGTTTTTGTCTCTGCTGCTTTTATGTTATCGTCTTGAATCACTACCTTTGATTACTGCATATTCCAATCATTATTATTTTGGTTATTACTTATACATATATTGGCTAAGGTCATGGTGCTCACAGTTGAAGCTGCGTTTTCGCTGCAGTCAGCCATGACACTATCTGCGACCATGAATTAAGCATTTGAAGTGTGATAATAAATAGTTTGCATGCGTACTGCCAAGTGCTGAAACATGTCAGTAAGCACGAGTACATCTAATGCTTGCAATTATTTTCTTGAGTGTTCGCCTTCTTGAAGCTCTAGAACGTGTGTATATGATTTACGGTGCTCGAACACCAAGTGCAAATGAGTATGTCTTGCGTACGTTTACCCTTTTTTGGTTTTTTACGTTTATATTTAATTGTTTTCAATATATATATATAATATATATATATATATATATATATATATATATATACATATCTCTCTCTCTATATATATTGTATACAGTATACTTTTAAACAGTACCATGGTGGTCTGGTGCAAAACAATTTCATGCCATAGCTTAGCGAACATCTAATAGTTAATCATTAACTTACACTTTCAAGATTATCATTCTTGCGTATCTTTGTTTTCTGGTTTTGTTTTAAACTCTGCAGAATTGCAGGTAGTACGGGCCTCGAGTCGGGCAGTGTACATGTCACAGCTATGCCCGGCGGCATAGCAGTATCGGAAAGTGTCGCGGGAGTACCCCTGCTCTATTCGAGGAGATGCTCCTCGCATAGTTTTCACGGCGGTCAAATTGCCAAGATACATCGTCCAATGCTCTGCTCATAAAAGATCAGCGGCAAAAGTTGCAGCCTATTGTGTGCTGGTAGAAAGAACTAAGAACCGTGTATACATGTATATGTGTATATAATATGCCATGTTTGGAGTCTGCAAAGTATTTAACGGTCTTAATATCAATAAGATGTTTGGCCCAAAGCTGGTAAACAACAGACCGATGCTACAGTGTTTTTCGTCGAACGTATTGTCACAACGTCCTAGATCCGCCGTAGAGTGCGTAGATGAGTTAATTCTGCAGGCAGTTATTAACTGCTGAGACTGCATATTCAGCTCCACGTTAGGGACTTGATCTTTTGCATGTTAGCATATCGACTAAAGCGTGCCCTTTTTGCGCCGAATTTATGAACGTATGCATACATATATTATCAGTATAGGTTTCTCGTGTGTAGCCGAATCGAATGCAGATTTTAAATTGTCAAGTAATGTGCTCTCATTATGGAAAATTGCTTAATCACTGTGGGTTACACGGAGCAAATATCATAGACGCTTGTTGTGCGGATCACTTGTAGATCCTTTTTGAGTCCTTTCTTTGCACGACGGAGCATATCGGGTACTCTTTTCTCGTCAAAAGAACGGCGGAAAATGGTCGATAGCGACACGCATATCGATCTACCACACTTTCGGTATATTTATGCAGGTTTCTAGTGTCGCGCTCTCTCCCCTTCTCCCCACCATTTGCTATACGGTTCAGATGAGGAAACAGATATTCTGGAGGCGTATCGACGTCATCCATCAGATGGAGAGTCGCTGGTGCCGGTAGAAAGTAATTTAGGTGCTAGGTCTCCTTGTGCCGCAAAAACACGCAGAATCTCGTGATTCGTGATTTTTTTGCGTTTTAACGATGCAATATTGCCTCTGACTCCTAAGCGGCGTTGAACGTACTTGTAAATTGCGGGGTTGTTGCCCGAGGCTGCGCTACTTAACTCCCTATAGTGATTGACATTCGTAACAACTTATCCGCTTTAACTTAAAGCCGTTATTTGTCGTCCTTCTCTCATCCGCAATTGCTCTGGTCAGTCGCCTCTTATTTTGCCTTGGTGCTGTTGCCTACGCCAACCGGCGGTTTTGCAGGCATGGACAGCATTGTGTGTATGGTATCAGGTGCGCGGGGTGTCACTATGACTCGCTCCAGCATGTTTTCCCGTGATTTTCTACTTATGAGGAAGTGCCCTTGCGGGCACCTCCACACAAGTAGAAAGTCGGCTAGCTTTCCTACACTACAAACTACTCCGTATAGTAACATTCCTTGGTCCGTCGATCATGGGAGCCAAGGCGTACTATATAGGTTATGTGGCTGGTGGATAGGTGACGCCCAGGTTATATAACTTATAGATTATATAACTGTACGGATAGGTGACTGCCCACGATTAAGGGCCGACTGGTTATCGCCCAGGACGGCTGCCTTGCCTTGATAGCCATAATGACAAGAGTTCCTAAATGCATACATTTCTTTTACATTCTGGTGGTGAGAAGAACGGATTCCAATTTGTCACTTCAAGGTTGCAAATCGCACCTTCGTTATCAACTCTACTAAAGTTACAAATCAGGTTGGTTACTTAATGTCGTCTTCCAGGGTCAAGTCATATATGTCACTATAAAGGTTACCATGAGGTGATCAGTCCTGATCGGTGGCGTCCCAATCGCAACATCTGCAATAGAGCGGACGTTTGGGAATGTCAGATCTAATTTGTAGGAGGGTCTAGTAGGACTGTCCAGGAAATATTTCTTCCTTTTTCGATTCTTCGGATACAGCAGTATCGTCGTCTTGCCCGGAGCTCCGCGTTCCTGACTGCGGGCACGTTCAAAGGTTCCAGCTAATTTGTGGCTAGTTAAAGTCGCCAGCCATGACATGGTTTAGTCGGCTTCTAGCGGACGCCAAAGATCGTCGGTGAGATCTCTTATGCGATGATTTAATTCTCATAAAGACCCCACTGGGCTCAAATAGGTGCAGATCAATCTCACTAGGTTTGAGATGTGTATCACTGCCACAAGTTCCGACGTGACTTCTAGCGCAATACTTCCGTGCAGAGCAGAATTTATAAGAAAAGCGACTCCGTCTCGTCCATACTTATACTTCCATAGGTGTCACTTTCTGTTACAGGTTATGTGTTAACTAATAAATTATTTTAGACAACTGTGTCATTGATTTGTAGCATAATGTTCTTCTTCTCAATAAAATGCCTCTCTCACTTTAGAGCACACTGCACAGATTGGATGCCTATTGCACGGTCTGGCTGTAGATCGTGATCCTGCTAGTGTGCTTCTTGCATCAAGATAGCATCTACATAGCATGGTGTCAGAAGTGGGATAATTTATGGCTACCTCAATTGTCGTTCTGGCTTCGGAACCGTAAGACAGTTCTGCGCACAAGGCATTTTCCGTTAGCCATGTTTCACTTACACATGCCGCATCAAGTTGTACCATTAGTGTTGTCTGGCAGGCTATCGCACCGTTTGTTGATCTTCATCTCTAAAGTACTATTTTAGTAACCACATTGTTAATAGTCAGTTGAAGCTGCATAATTGTTGCTCTCATTTAGAAAGGTAGCGGCTTTGTTTTCATCTTCATCCAAGTGGGGGCTCTTCGTTTTTATCGTCTTCCTCGTCGTTAGTAAGGGCAAGCTCGCATTTACAACATTTGAAGTTTATTCTTCTTTATCATTTGTACTTGCCTCCGTATACGTACAATTGGTGTGCTTTGAAAGATGCACCTAAAGACCGCACTCCACATATTGTATTATCGATATAATGCTAACTCAAAGTTTGCACACTTTGATAGGTTATTTTGTGGCCATATATTGGTTTTGACATATTATTCTCCCCAAGGTGATTCGTCCTTTTTCTTGATGACCAACTTGAAAATTGTTCGAAGAAGCAATAGACTTGAAAGTGCAGGTAGTTGTATCAGTATTACACTAATACCCCTGTTATTAGGCGGTTCGATTAAAGAGCATTTCCCACCACGAACAAAAAGGGTTGATTAAGTAATACATTCGTGTTTGACGAGGTATGTACTCACTTGCAGTCTAAATTCTTAAAATTTTGCGTAGCTCAAGCATGGTGGGAGTTGCACTACTAGGTTGCCTATTTTGCAAAATGTTTACAGGAGCGTTGGCCGAACGCGTCGACACCAGTCTACTATAATATATATATATATATATATATATCCATACCTTGTGGAATACCTTTTGAATGAGATGCGCTTGCTGTGCAGCATGTCACACGGCGTGCTCCTGGCTTCGTATACTATTATATTATTACCATGGTATTAATATACGTGTTTTTTAAAAGCATCCTGGAGTGTTTCCCTATGATTCCCTTACAATATATGCCATTCCCCTAGCCTGCGTTTTGGTTTCATTTATCTCTTGCCATAGTGGTTTATCACAGAAACCTAATGCCTCGGTCAAAGGCACTGTTCTCACCTTCTCCTAACTCGTCGCACTTCAGCATGATGTGCTCTATGGATTTATTTTATATATATATATATATATATATATATATATATATATCACACGCTCTACTCCGAACGCTTTTAATTTCCGAGTATCTGGCCACCAGCAGCCGGGTGTAAGGCATACCGGCCTTGCAGTCAGCGAACAACCCTGAAACTTGCGAGTTCGAGTAAATAACATTTTTCAACCATATTTATTTTTGTTACCTGTACAATTGCAAGAATGTCATTCTTTTCATATCGGCTTTTCATCTTTCCTTGGCCTGTTTCGTCAACTTTCTTTCACATCCTTGGTTATCTGTTTAATTGACATCACCTCGTGCTCTTCAAAGCCCATCGCACTTAAATTTGGATTCAAGGAACTTTATCCGTCTATCCTATTTGCTTATATTTCTCTCAGTCAGTTTCAATGTGACCAGTTCAACCGCCGAGTTTTGATCATTTAAAAATTCCCCTAGCGGTTTACAAACGATTACAATTCTAGTGGACTGAGTAGACATTTAGGACACCTTAAAACCTTTCAAAATTAAACTTAAACAAACACATAAACATGAAGCTATCTTCTTCAAGCTATGCGGACATAATTTCTGCAGAAAAGCACCACCCACGCTAGGCTTCACACAGGAGTAAGAGGAAAAAGGTGCAAGGCACTGTTGTTAACACAATATCGACCCTAAGGCCTCTATTGCGAAACTCGAGGGTGCATAGTATCCTGGCCTTTCAACGAGCTCATTTGATGATGGCGTTCAGTTCCATATGCTTTGTCGATTTGTTAGGGCTTCTTAGGCAACTCGGTAGATGTACGCTGTTTTTTGCATGCAGAGCAGTCAAACGATTTGCACAGCGAAGCTTCTATTCCTAAGACGCTGGCTAATGACAAATTATATTGTGATCTAGCATTGTGACTAACTGTGACAAAAGTAAAGCTGTAAACCAGTCTCCAGCGAACCATCACTAGAATAACAATTTCCGGTACGGACTGCTGGTCGAAGAGTTTCTGCGCAATTATCATACTATAACAATCGTCTAGTCGGAAGCACTGGTTTAAATGTGCCTCCAGAGGACAACTTTGATGTCTGCTCGACCCTTATTGGTGCGCTTAGGATTTCTAGGACGTCCTTATTTACCAAGCGTAAATAAGGACGTCCTAGAAAAGCGTAGATAAGGAAAGTCCTAGGCGTATCTACCTAGCTAAGGCCAATTTTGCCTTCGGTTGTTATGACTTCAAATTTGTCATCTCATTAAAACCGTCTCGTTCATCGAAGTGGTGCACCTTAAGAAGAACATTAGCGACTATGTCCTGATGCATTTATACTAATGCATTAAAAGGTATGATTGGTTGAGAAAAGCTTGAAATCCTAAAGTAGAATTGGACCGGACCTAAATAATCATTTGCACACCATTTTCAGAACTTGATAATAGCATTTAATCTTAGGATAAGATAATAATAATAATAAATAAGTTTTTTAGACTTTAGGCAGGTGGCTTAGAATTTTTTTTACTTTTTCTCTGATAAGGTAGACTTATTACTGGATTGAGTCAGGGGCGTTGCTGAAAGTAACTTGACGAGAATACGTGTGTCATTACCTAATTTCTTTACACAACCGTACAACATGTATATCCACCCGCTCCAGCACGGCCGTATGCAACTGTGCAGTTTGATAACTAATAATATCGAACATCTCTTCAGGTACAAGGCAATCTTTGTGGCAAGTTGTCTCAGTGATTGTAGAGTTGTAGGGCAGTGATAATAGCCTTGTAAAAACGAGAGCAACATCGTCCCGTAAATACTCTGGTATTTTTATTAACTGAGTTTTAACATTACATTTACGCCAACGTATTTCATAGGTTTTAACAACGGTAGCTTATTTACGCATTCCGTGGTGCCAATAATGGAAACGGTATTGTCTCTACACTCTTCTTCGCTCTGATTCCCCGTCACTGCCTTCTTTCTGGATGTCCGCGGCCGAAGCTGACATGTTTAGAAATAAAAATGCTACCGTCTTACTTATTGTCTTATGATTATCAGGAGCTGGTTGGCAGTTTTAAGGAGTATAGCTACGTGCTTAGTAGATGAGACCGGAGCGACCGAGTCTATAATAACGAGACGAGCAAGCAAGACGCAAAATGTGCGCGCGGCTTCCTAGAAGATTCGCCATGAAGAAAGCAATTTCGGTCGCCAGGGACGAATGCTATCGGCTGCAAGCAGCACTTCAGAAACAATCTAGCCGAGTATGTGCGACACCGCCGCGCATACCCAGATGCTGATGAAGCAGATTATCCTCGGTACAACATTGGAGCAGACAACATTGGGCCTCCTATAACGAATGAAAAACATGTAAGTAGGCTGGTCCGGGCCAGTCTACGCCACCTACGGCCGAAGGGGGAACAGATAATCAGCCAGAAGGCAATGGGTTGTTGTTGTTACAATCCGTGCGACAAGAACAGAACAATCAACGGGAACGGGAACATCACGGCAAGCAGCGACGTTCCCGGGAACTTTACACAAAACTTACGGCACGTGCGTCGACCCGTGCAAGACTTCGCACGAGAAGACGAAACGGAGTTCGAGACTAAATATCGTTTGAAACTAGAATGTAGGAGCAAGAGTCAGTAGCAATTTCTATATGAAGGAATCAAGGGAGGCGTGGCGTAGGCGGAAGGCGTGGATGCGTAGAGAAGATGACTGATTGTCCAACGTAGATAAATCGAATGAAATCAAATTCATATTTGAATTTTAAGCCGTTTATTGTAAATCAATAAGATAAAGGAAGCTGTAAGACTATATATGGTAATTAAACAATGCTGAGCTATCACTATGAACTTGTATTGGCGACCGGTTACTTAGACCTATTGCTGGGATTGCAGTTGTAGCAGCAGCAGCAGCAGTAGTCCCTTAGAAGTATGCCAAAATCAGTAGCCACGGATGAAGCTGGCGGCTATATTGTGTCCGGCGTCCAAGAAATCTGGTCACATCTTACTCTGTGGTGTTCTTTTGCGTCAACAGCGTTGCAGGATCATTCCGGGTGCAGCCGCAGCAGCAGTGCCCAAATCCGGACCAGAATCGCTGAATGTAACAGCAACCACAACCGGGGGGAGCCTTTTCCAGGCCGAAGGCCACCAACGCAAAAGCGAGGCCCAGAAGCCACAGATAAGCGATCGACTCAAAATCCGTCAGTGAGAGCGCGTCCAACTCGAGCGGATCTCCACGAGAGCAACCGTTCCATTCGCCGGCAATTTCCTTCCACCAACGGTTCAGTAGGCCACTGTCGGCCATCCACTGAATCCTAACTCCGCACGCACCCCGGGGGGGGATAGCGATGATCCGGAGAGAAACCACAAATCAGATGTGAAATATTATACATACGCGTATACACCACAAGCAATGTTTAGCCGTATACGACTGAGAATTTTCCAGTTTATAAAGTACGCTTCTTCGTGTCACTATTGTATGTTAGTCAGTAGGAACTGGCTTGCTATAGAATAGAATACATAATGCACGACTCTCGTTGGCAACTCACGCTTACCTTAAATACCGCCAGGATTTTCTAAATTGAGTTTATCTATCGAGGCTACATTGAAAATGTCCTCACTTTTTTCTTTTCTTTTTTTTTGAAGTTGATATAGTCTTGACGGGGTATGGAATCACCTCATACTGACGACTTTCAACCAATTTTAGAAGTGCTTTTCATTATACATGAAGCAGGTACCTTGTTTGTCGATGCGAGCAAGATGCCGTTTTCTGTATCTCATGTCAGGCTGTCCACCACGACTGTAACAATCCGACTAAGAATGAAGATGATGCCGCGTGCACTACCCCTCGAATATTTTATTTCGGAGCAGGAAGCTGAAGTCGAACAGGCTAAACGGGAGGTTGGGGTTTGGACGTATTCAATGCCTTGCGCCTTTGGCCTGGTTTTGCATGTGACAGTCGCCACGTTACAGCATGCACCTAGTTTCATGGTTATCACTACTTGGGATATTCAAACGGCCGCCTCTCACGACGAGTTCGAGCTGTGCACGTGGCGGTTTTTCCTGCAGAAGCGTGCCAAGTACCCCCGCAATCCAATTCCAGGCGCAGCACTGGAACATGCATTGTTGCACTACTTCTCTCGCCGGAATAGCGAAGAAGATAACAGAGTATGAGGACAACCTTGAACATGAAGTGAATATTATACTCACTTGGAAGTGAAAAAACAAATTTGTTGTTGATCGTCCAATATATTTGCTGGATTTTCACGAAACGATCTGCACTTTCTTTCTTTTGATTTGATTTGATTTAGTAATTTTAACCCCAATTTGCAAACCTCTTAGATATCCACGATTTTCCCAGCAGTTTTTACGGCAACATGGCCGCTGACTTTTTGTGGTATGGTTCATCACCTATTTTCAATGACTTAGAACTCAGGTCGAAATCGCCACTGCGAACTCACTAGCAGAACGTCCGAACATAATCAAAATGGTACAACATGCCATGGCGCTCATGTGTTCTATCCCCTGTATTTCAAAAAGGGGTTTGAAAAATCATACATTTCATCACAACCACTGCCCAGCTTTAAGGCTCTCGAATGGCCGGCCAATAGAGGACTGTCTATTGATCGACCCCTTCTCAAACAGGCGAGGCTCCTGTTAGGTGATGACAACGCCGTCGTCCTCACCATCTCGCAATTGTCTTTCATTGGGATGTGGAGTAACGGCGGCGATGACTCCGTTGAGGAAATCTTAGATAAGACTGGCCGCGCCGTTGCTATTACCCTGAATGGTGTACCATCTCTTCTGGCCGAAGATTTAACTATATGCTTGATACTGCCACTTCCTGAACAATAGCCTTTCGACCCAGTCTTTAAGGAGTATAGATTTTGGAAATGTTTTATTCCATCGCCACCAACGTTTTACCCCGATGGTGGTGAACCTTGGGATACTTCAAAAAGAAGTAAGTTCTTCATTATCGATATTTTCGCTTACTCGGGTCCTAAAGGAGATGACGAATGCCATCTTGTGTCTGTCCACATATATGTGTACACCGAGGGAAGCCGGTCAACGGAGTGGTTTGACTCATATTGCTGTGTTATCACGCCCTTGTTCACTCCCGCCGCTTATACCGATATATATTCAAGTATATTGTCATACGATTGTAATCAGATGATATTAGAGTGAGGTACTTAAATAGTATTGTTTTCGCTTTTGTTTAAATATTTTGTATTTAACATTCTAAGGCGTCTGTTTTTTCTCTACGGGCTTGAACTCGCCGTGAGGCATATCTTCAATGCACCAAGGGCCCGGACATGTTTAGATATCTAGGGTTTGCCCAACAGTCATTGTGGCAGCATGGCCGCTGACTCTCAGAGGTATTTAGTATATCATCTATTCTCAAAGAGCATCGCTTAAGAAATTCAGTAAACAACAGTGATCGAACCTGGCGAGCACCCCACATTGTAGATGACAATCGGTAACTAGCGCACTAGTGCCCTCGGCCCACGTCGCCACAGTGTTTAGATATTTAAGAATTCTCTATGCCAATGAGCGATTTGTATATCGTAAAGTGGATCTAAAACAATGTCTGAGTATGGTGGAGATAAAAATTACAAAGTTCAGACCTCGAAAGCTCTTGAGGAAAGGTGATAGGCTAAGCTTGGCAGG
>QVRM01001984.1:0-126247 GCA_003439945.1 Dermanyssus gallinae | reverse complement strand
GCGGTTGTGAATCTTCCTGCCAGGTGTTGCACCACCTAGCCCCGTCTCTTCTGCATCTTTGTGTAGCGTCGGGCAATGTCGTAGACCGTTCTTCTTTTAAATCCAGTGATGTTGATGATTTCGGCTGGTCGATGTCCGGCACGAAGCAAGTGGATAACGGTTGCTCTTCAATCATATTCTGGACCCACGTTGCGGTGGCCCTCCATGATGGCAATGTGTTTTTATTGTATTGTGAGTGGGCTGTCTGCGCACGCAAACCGAACTGAGTTAACGCATTCCGTCTATGCAGGGTAGCCCGCCAAAAGTTGTGCGGATTTATCTGCCGCACCTGTATAATTTGCAGCACGAAAGGTTTCTTTCTTGTAATAAATCACGTATGCTCTCTTAATGACCGTGTAGAGATATTATGAAAAAGGGCCTACTCAAACGATTAAGTTTTGAGAGGTGCCATATGTGAATGCAAGCTCGTAATATTTTAGGTCAGGGTCGAAATTCCGCGAAGTGGTTGAAAGTATTTGAAGCACTTCGGGACTGAAAATATAAGTAGAACCTGATTATTAGAGTTGTCGGTTTTGCGAGGAACGGGCCAGGCATCAACAAAATCATCGTTTTGGCTGTCTGTCAATGTTGGTTAGAGGCAGGGAAGAGTTGAAAAACATTATGAATTATCACGAGAGTAACGAAAGAGGAAGCTTTCAGAGTAAACCGAATGTCGGCAAAGCTCGTTCCAACATCGCTGAATTTGCAGCAAAGTCCGTCTGAAGTTTGTGTTTCGAAAACTAGGTGGTCAAAAAACCCGGAATACTTCAAAGAGTCATCACACGTTGGTGAGTAGTGGTTAAGGAACAGGCCTTTCAGAAGCAACAAACGTTGCCGGTCCAACATCAGGGTTCTCCTGATTGTTTTGCGTCTGCAAGGCTATTTTTTGTTCATTTCTGTCTCCTTGTCAATAAAGACTTTGAAATGTTTGAGGACTGAGAGAAACTATCCTCCACAGGAGATGGAATTATGTGAATTCGGTCCGAATTACCCGTCAGCGATTAAACAGATATTGCCCTTAATCTAAAGATATTTTGTCTGTAAAGATAAACCTCGTGTATTGTTTAAACTACGCTTCTCGTGAGCCACTCTAAGTCGAAGTTCGGAGACGATGCGGAGTGTAGAACTGTCCATTATTGTGCCCGGCAATGGATAGGAGATAGCCTGTAGCCTGTTTGCTTTTTGTACATCGAAGATTGCCTTAGGTCGCGATTTTCCAGCCTTATGCTAGATTAACGAGACGATCTTGTTATAGCCTTGACCACCACCAGGTGTGACATATTCTCTCGCTCTAAAACGACGTGACGAGCTTAGGACATCTTACTGGAAATTGCTAGAAAATTAAGGCCAATATGCTTTTAATGATGTCTATGATAGACGACATGGAGAGTTTTTGCCAGTTTTTGCCAAAATTACAATATTGTTAATAAATTCGTTTTCATACGGCCTGCTTTTGATGCCCATGACTGGACCTGAATTAACAATGTAAGAGACCGCGTGACGACAGATTTGTGCATTTCAACGTTTTCTGTAGAAGTAGTGGACAACAGTGTACTGGTAGGTGAACTACTTTGATGAACAATTCTATCCAAATAATGCAAAAGAGGCATTTAGTTCCGCAGGGCTCAGAGCCGTCACAGTTATTTGCTGAAACACTCAATAAGAAGTGCGACAGATTTGTCTTTTTAATAGATGACGCCGGTTGCTCAGTCTTACAGCTTTACAGTCATATAGCTTATTAAATGTATATAAAAATAAAACGTGCGACTTTAAGTTACGTTTTTCTTGTATATATATATATTTTTTTTTTCTTTATGGGACCGTCTTCTCCAGACAACAAATGTATTTAAGTTCAATAATTCTTAATTGAGCTTGAAATTTCCATTATTACATAAATTCAGACAGTTATAACTTTTCAGGTAATTTTGCAGAAAAGACTATTGCCCGTGTCTGAATATATATATATATATATATATATATATATATATATATACAAGAAAAACGTAACTTAAAGTTGCACGTTTCTTATATATATATATATATATATATATATATATATATATATATATATATATATATGCTAACAACTGTTTCAGAATTGCGTTTATATGGCCTTTATAGATGACTGCAGCCTTTCATTCTTCTGGGCGAAAGGCCGGTTCGGTGTTTGTCGGGGCGCCTTTCCCGACGAATTAATCGTGAAACTTTTCCATTTGTGCTTGCAGAGCTATTTTAATACAATCAGTCTCTGTTTGGGAATAGCTTCAGGCTATAGCGGGATCTGCATAACTTATTTTCCGCTAACATAGTTAGTTACGCTAAGATCCTTTATCATACAGGGGATTTCGTATAAACACGAGTGAACCTAATCCAAAATTGACGCCCTTTCTTTTACAAAAACGGAATGGTTTAGTGATAACATTTCGAAATTGAAAAAAACAGTTCTAATCTGACACAAAACCCAGCAACTTTATCCTGATAATTCAATGGCGACTCGATTATTTGGCGATACTAAAAGGATGCTTAGTTAGCACATAGAACTATTAATAACTCGTAATAATAACACAATGATAACTTCTGAATATAAAATTATAGCTTCTGAATAATAATTGATAGTTTCTGACTAATTTGTAAATTTTACCTACAATATTATTCCTGCTATTTTTATGATTAGGTTTTGAAGGCTCTAAAGAAAGTAGCGCGGAAATTAAGGAAGTGGCTTATTAAAGCTGTACGATGTCAAGCACCATGCTGTGGAATGCAAAGCGCAGGACCGAAAATCGGTGCACTACTTCTCTCGTCGGAAGAAGTTATAATGTATATTAACCAAGTTCTTATTTTGACTTGCAGGGATGTGTCTCATTGGCATCTCCACGAAAAACAAAAGGTTTCGACTTCGTCGTCCCGTGCTACTCTATTTAGTCATGGGATTTTTGCTGATTGCAATAGGTAATAACAACATCTAGAGAGAGCCTGATATTTACGTATATTTTTTCGCCTGCTTATCTCATTCCAGAATCTTTAGAAGATGATATTGCAATGATTTTCGTAGTTCAGAAACGCAAAGTTACGGTCTTTGCACTGTCACATAATAAGTTTCCGAAAAAAAGCGACGCAGATATTACGCGTGGCAGACAGTGAAAGTGAGCGTGTCAGCACTTGTCGTAAACACGAAGAAACGTACATTTTGTGCCGTTTTAAAGCATTTATTTCACGCAATAGACGGTTTGGCAAATTAACATTGAGAATGACGAAGTCGATGGAGCAGCGTTGGCGACCGTTTATTTGTTTTAATTATAAATTGCTTTATTTCACAACTCCGTTGCAATTTCTAAAATGTGTACAAAATCAATGAGGCCTTATGCGACCCTAGCGCCTGTTCCAGTTTTAAAAGGTAGTGCAGGGATTGCTGAGGCGTTTGACAGTTTATTGTGTGGTATTCAGCGCAAGTCGGCGAGCAGAACTGGCACTGGTCTCATGACTGGTGAAAACCTGGAGTGAAGTCTACAGGGTAGTGGTAGCCGTGCATGATATATCTCATGCATACGTGATGGTTAGAGGATGCGGCTCTCTTAGGGACAAATGGGTAAGAAGCCGCTTTGTGCACCTCATCTCAGGTGCAGCGGTTGTTAAAATAATTCGATTGAGGTTGAAGACGCCACGTAGAGTACCGTTCGAAAATTTTGTCTCGGAATGAGAAAATAAAGCTAATCATCGGATCTGGTCTTGCATGTGACAGTTGCTACGTATATACCAGATACACAAGTAATGACTATCATTACCTAGTCTGTTCATATTAGAATACGAATTAAAATACGAACCTCCGTGAGGTGTACGACAGAGTACATTTGTCGACTCTTAAGCGTGTATAAAATATCATGCCTTGTCTTTACGAAGAGATCGCTGCACTACCTCTCTCAAGTGGCATGCCGAGAGCGGCTGACACAGCATACTCTATATGAGTAAAATAAATGTGAATATATATATATATATATATATATATATATATATAATGCTGTGACCAAATGAAAAACAATTATTTTAATGCATTTTGCATGTACCGGCAGGGTTATTCCTAACGGACTTATTTACGCAATGTCACCGCCCTTTGTTTATATTACGGCTTCAGTTTGATCGCGTTCGAAAAACGAAGCAACTTAATGATCTCATTGGGGTTCGTTTGATATTTGCTGCTATTTGCTGAAATTTCCGAAACGCAGTTATCGGCCATCGTTACTTACGAGTGCATTCTTGCACTTGAAACATACTCGCGCTGGATACTAGACATGACGCATGCATGTGTACTGGATGAGTTCAAGCAGTTGCCAAAGTTTGTCATGGTTTATGCATATATATATATATATATATATATATGGAACAATCTAGAGCATAATGACCTGCTCACAATGCTCAGTCACCGGACATTTCCTAATAAGTTCATACATACAGAGGGCCCAAATAAATAAGCATATTTTTAAGCGCATAAGGTTTTCTCTATAAAGTCAGCAAATTAACGTTTGAGTCGATTATATATATATATATATATATATATATATATATATATAATGACTTCTTGATGCCTTTATGTAGAGGTTCTTATTATGAGATCTCCACCAGAAAGATATTTCAATGATTTAATCCAAATCATCAAATAATTTGGATGCATTTGCTAACCATAAGTTTGCTGCGATGTGGGTTTATTTTTCCAGGTTCTGCACTGGCCACTGTCGTCGTGCTACAAATGCTGTTTGATGAAAGCTCGTCTTCTGAGTCGCTCCTATGCAAACCAGAGGTGTAAATACATCAGCCTGAATTTTATAGGACTTTACTAGCAAAACAAGACTGAAATAAATTATATCCCAAACTGTGTAATTTTCTACTGCTTGTTATTTTTTTGCCTTTTAGTTGCATTCAAACCTTCCGCTAAATCAGAAAGGGTTTAAACATCTTGCCGGCTAACCACAACCTTGCCATCCGGAAACTTTATAACGTAAGAGTGACAGTATAGCGAAGAATAACTTATTCAACTCGTTATGTAATTAACTAATTTTGTAACTAATTTAATTTATCTCATATGCCTACAATGTACTAATTAAACTGAAATAGCAGAAACTCGTAATTTCCTTTATATTTGTATTTCTTTTGTATCAGTCCTAAAATGTATTAGTCGCCTCCTCATCCTTCCTAGGCTTACACCCTTGTTTGCAAGACATAAAGTCACCGGATAGCTTAGTATACTAAGTCCTCTATTAGCATTGCCTAATATGAACGTCACGTCCTGCTGATACGACCTACCATATTAACATTTTTAGCAGTCTCGGCCTAGCTGTCAGTGCTTATAAAGCCAATTCATATTTTTTTTTGTTTACCGCCGAGCTTACTACGTGACAACATGTTACTCAAGACATTGAACCCGGTATTACGGGATTATAATCTCACAGGATGAATTTAAACGACTATCGAACGTAACGGCGAAGTACGTAGTGCGCCCTCTCACAGGCACACCATCCGCTGGAACAGATGATATATATCCAGGTGACACACGAGTGAGATATATTTGCTGCGATAGTTTTACTGTGAGTCTTAATGGACAGTCTTTCATCTTCCGAAGAAACGCGTTTTTATTATGTTCTATCACAAGGAAGGTCCAGAGGTGGACGTAAGGTATTTTTATACCCTGATTATAAGTCGCCCCCGAATTTGACAGATCGAATTGGACACTATTCCGCGCGGAGCGCCCGGGTAGCGGAGAAGAACTTTGATCCGTGACATCAGGTTCCAGGTGAACCGGGTGAAACGGCCTGGAGATCAGCTGACGCTCAAGTGACTCAAGACCTTACAGAAACCGGGTACTTTCAGTCTTAATTATTCCAAATAGGAACGCCGAATTCCCATTTTGGTAGCACTGCCAAGGCAAAACCGGAAATACGCCTGAACACAGAATCATGTGGTGCTTGGCATGGGCCTCACAGCGTCCGGCCTGCTTGGAGCAGACGATGGCTCACTTCAAAGGCTGATGCAGCTTACTGGTGCAGTATTGCTCCTACTGTTGAGAACATCGTGCGCTTTAAGTAAAAGGAAAACCACATGACACGGTTCCGTAGGCGTTCCGAGAGAGCTCGCATCTTCAACTATTCTTCCAATCGTTTGAAGTTATGCTTATGTAGTTCTCGACCGGATGAGAAGATGAGGGCATGACTGGTCTTTAGTGGGTTGAGGCCACGTACTAAGGCACACATGCAGACGAGTTTCCTGCAGTAGTTTCTTAATGCACGTGCCGCATTTTCAAGTTAGTTCTCTAAAGGAATATATATTTTGCCCTCGATCACTTAATTGAGTGCGGACGGTTTTTACTTGTGCTCCTGGAACATATAACTGTACAGCCAATTCGAATTTGATTATTGCGGATCCAGTTGGTGCAGTGAAACAGTGTTAAGTGACGTTTCCATAGACGCCTGACACAGGCTCGGGGGCTGTAATACGGGGCGTCAGGATCCTAACCCATTCAGGCCAGGTCTTCTCTCGAATGTCTTCAAAACTTTGGTTCCACTACTCTTTGTTTTCATATCACTACTCTCTGTTCTCATTCTACTACAAACGATAGACGCTAACTGATTATCGACAACTAAGCACAGGTGCGGTGCGTGGCCTATGCAACAGGGCCACCGATTAAGGAGTGGGAGGGCAGAGTTCGAGTCCTGCTCGTACATTTGTTCCTAGTGCAGCAGTTAGCCATACAATCGACACCGAAGAGCATCATAGCTTCACCGGGGCCCAACCCTCTCTAATTGTTGCATCGCGCTCTCTAGACCTTACCGCATTATGCAAATATGCAGCACATGCAGACGAAGCACCGAGCAGTGCAGTATTCAACGATACAGTATCCAACGTTCTAGTGTAACCATCGGATAAACAAAAGGCCACCATGAGACATTTGCTCCAAAAAAACTCAGCCGAACGAAATAACGTAACATGATCTTTAGGCACAAAAAAGAGGGAAATGCTATCCTTTACTAATGACGCTTCCCGTAAAAAGAAACGCTTAGCGGCACGAGAACTGAAACAGTTAGACAAGCTTAGAGACGATGTTAACGCCGGAGCGATAGGCACCCTCAAACTCGTTTTTCGCAAGCAACCTACCGAAGATAGCACGCCCGTTCAAGAATTAGAATTTCTAGTGACCACTCAAGTGTCACCGTTACCGGACTTATAACATATAGTCGGCAACTTCCCTGTTGAACATCAAGCAATTAAACGGGATACAAGTAAAGGCCTGGTAGCCCGCTAAAGCTTCACACAAGGCTTTAATTCTAAATGTAAGAGTCGCGTTTACAGAGGCGGAATTTCTCAAGAAACTCTCAAGAGCTAAGCTTGTCTCAAGTTTGCCTGCGCGCCACTCGGAGTGATGAACAGAACCCTTGACCTATTAAGACCGATTAATACCCACATTTGACTGACAACCATTGACCTCTTTATTTCTGGGTTATGAGTCCGAGGTGCACATAGCTGGTTCATATGAAAATACGCCTCGATGTTGTTAATTGTCTTGCACCACATGCAGCCGACGGTTCTTCATTCCCGAGACTTTCTCAGGAAGTAGAGCAAACTCATCTGTTAACATTGTACTGTAGATGAAAGTTAATTACCCTGCAGCAACCATAGAGGAATCTTGTAAACAAGTTCCTACGCCGGACGATTCTGCTCATGGCCAAAACTATATACTGCTGCAGTTAGAAATATAACTGTGACAGAAGATGTAAACCCATCATTCATTTTAGCTATACCTGAAAACCGACCCAAATAGAAATAAAATGCCGCGGCACCAACGTGCTGTGACGTTCAGGGGGTCTCGAGCTATTTTACCATGGCGCCTTGCCAACAACAAGGCTGACAAGACGCTCACAGACCTATCACTGTCACTGTCTGCTCTACTCTCAGTAGTTAGCCCGGAGCTAGCTAAGGTGGTCGAAATAACCGCTAAGGTTTTTCAACCACTACTTGCCATATTATGGTTTGTCGAGGAGCTTCAACGCACCGCATCATAATATAAGATCACACGTATATGTCGTCCAGGGGCCGTTCAACGCAAACAACAAATACGACACCGCCGACACAGTCTAACACAGCAGACGCTGACGGCTATATATATATATATATATACCGCCTCCCTGCTGCTAGAATCATAATATACATACACGATTTCATCTGCATGTTGCATCTGTTGACTATGTGTGCTTCCAAAAAGAGCACACAATTTGTTGTCTTAAACGTAACGCAATATTATGTTTCTAAAAAAATGACGCGGCGTACGCCATATTCGATATTCTCACATTCGAAAAAGCGTTTTACCTTGGACTTATAAAACATAATATTGTGTTCACGAGGACCGTGGTTAAGTGGATTAAAGCGCATTATATATTTATAAATTTACATACTTTTGAATACGCCAATCTCATTAAACAAGCTCAAAAGTATACACGAAGCCGCGTCATGAAAAAGTAAACGATATGAGGCATTAACCCCCTTTTGAGTTATTAGCGTGAAGAGTTCTAAATTATTCGCAGTCGTTAAGAGTTGAGTCCTATTTGTTTTGGAAATCTCAGATGCACACCACCTATTGCTACAACAGCGTGTATCGCTGCACTACAATATTTCATGAGAGGCGTCATTATAGCTAGGCTAGCAGTTACATACAATTATTAGTTGTTGCTGTCAGCTAATAATTCGTCTTGTCTGAAAATAATATTATTTTTAATACTCCATTGTGCTCAATGAAGTTTTAAGCATTGTTTCAATTCTACCCACGTATAGTGGTAGCACATTAGAACAACTAATGGTTAACCAATACGATCATCCAGTGCCATTCTATTTTGTCTACGGGACACTGCATTCACGTACGATGATCAGGGAGTTTACGTGCTAAACATCGGCTTCGGGAATGAACGTGACCGCTATGTTACCAAAACACATGACACAAAGAAATCATATAATAGGTAGAGATGCTGAAGAAAGTCCTGTTACTAACCGGCAAAGTACTTTTTTTTCGACTGACCCTCAGCCAACATTTATCGTCCACGGGACTGCTTTTGCATTGCTTCGTAAGAGGGACCCTATAAAAACAAATGTGCAACGATGGGGCTCGAGCCCGTGCAACTATGTGTCTTCTCCGCACCCAAATTTACAGATCAACTGAAATTCGGGCATCTACAGTTAAAATACGCTTGAGACACGCACCTGTGCATATGACCAGTCATGCCACACACGCTCCAATGTCAGCATATATACGAAAGCGGATCGAAAATTGGAATACATATTTATAAGAAAGAATATGTATTTAATCTCCCAAAGTGATTTTTGTTTCTTTCAAAAAAGGTTCTCGCTTGCTGCAATGCAATTATGCCATCTTTGTTCCCGCTCTTTGAAATATTTAGAGAAGTGTATTTCAGAATCTAGTTGAGTTGCTCCGGCGAATGTTCATATATATTCTAAAGTCTCTAAACGTTGTCCCATTAGTTTTTATCCGTGGAAACAGGAAAAAGTCGCACAGAACCAGGCCAGGCAAATAAGAAAATTGTGGAAAAATGGAAATACTTTTTCAACATACAATCCAAAATCGGTAACGATGTGTGCTCCGTGCTGTGACGGAAAATCTACGAATTGTTTTTCCAAGGTATTGTTTGGCCAAGGCCTCTTAAATCAAGCACCTTGGTTCGTTTGGACGCTGGGTTGATCTGGCGGCAACATTCAAGGTACCATAACTTGTCGATCCGCCCTTATATATATATATATATATATATATATATATATATATATATTACCCACTAAATAATATTCACGTTCGCTTGCTTTTAGGTCTTATAAAGGTAAGAATGTGGTTATCATACCAGTTGACTGTTAATTCTATAATTTTGAATATCTCACAACTTTCTTCACGGCCTTTGCCGAATATTAGAGCATGGTAGCCCCACCTGCTGCTTGGCCTCGCTTCGTCCAATTAGTAAATTTGCCTTTGCTCGCGTCAAGCAATGAAGCCTCGGTAAGCATAAGGCAGAATACAATTTTGACCGCCAAAGTCAAAGACGACACTCCATATTCTACATACCCTCTTCGGGAACACAGGTGTATCATTTTCAGTATGTTTTACATGCTGTCTCACTTGACACACTCCGAAGTGATCTGATTGAAAAAGCATGTTTTTCAACCTCGATTTCATGCCTCTTTCGTAGAAAGCGTCACGACGGGTCAACTGGTACGATATTTTAATGTCAGAAATTCGACTTCTTCCTTAACGTCACCTTTTGACCGAGTTCAGGTCAAAACCCGTTATATCAATTTAGATAGTTATCCTTAATTCAAGTTGGGTCCCTGGTGCGATCGATCTTAATTAATAGGCGCAACGTGCTATGAATTATGTCAGGCAACCTCTGCGTAATACATATTGCAGCAGCTACAAGCAATGATACTGCCGTCCAGAATCTTGTAGTTCCTGTTTGCAGTGCGTGAATGCCTTAAGTGTTTTGCGTAGAAAGAGGGTTTATACTTAAAACCGCGCGTAGTAATTGATAAGAGCATTGTTAGCTGCAGTAACTAAGGCTCAGTCAAATGGCTTTCTATAAGAAATAAACGAGCAAAGAGACCATCAAGTGTGAACGAAGTAGAAAAACGCCGCCTTTCTAAACGCATCGAAGAATAACCTTACTTATCCGCCACTACTGTAAATAAAATGTCTTGATTTTATTGGCATTCAATGATTCTATGTATTTCAAGTCCTAAAAATGTCTGCAAAGTTTTCTATGCCACTTAAAATGTCACTTAACCTTATATACATAGCAACGGACGCACCACTTCCGTATAGTGTGTGTATTATAATCCTAACCCGCCTGCCACTAATAATGTGTGAGTAAGGTTTGGCCCAGAGAGCTATGCGCGAGCACGAGTAACCCAAGAATCAGCTAAGATAATATAGTACTGCATAATAACTGCAAAGACTATACTGTCAAAATGTGGGGTGCGGGAGTGGCGACCCGTGTGGGCCTAACTTTCCTGCATTTGAATATATGACCTTCAGGCACGTTTGCAGTCAGACATACGACCGCGGTACTTGAACGATGAACTACTTGCAGGCGATTTGTCTGCGGTCTTTCCGATGTTAAAAAGGTCCAAGATTTCAAGGCTGTGCCCTGGTTTAAAGCTTAACGACAAGACACGAGAGCTTCTCGTCCTATCGCACGACGACATAGAGGAAACGGACACCTCATTACGAGCAAAATTAACAAATATCCAGCGCTTAATTAAGGAAGGCATCGAATTGCTGGACAGGCCATCAACTGACGCAGCGATATCCAATACGGTATTGGACGCCAGAGAAGAATAGGCGGAGACTGAACGGGAAGGTTTCGTGGACTGAGGCCACAGTTGCCGCTTGGACGAAAACATGAACCAACCCGCCTGCCAGAGACATGAAAGGTACGCGGACACGGTCCTGCGCAAGTGGTATAAGGCACAGAGAGTAATGACAGGCTACGCTGCCCAGGCGCTGAGCCGACATGGCCAATTCAAGCATATCATTGAGACGTGTGCCGCATTGTCTCCGAACCGGGATAGCTCACCGTTCACTCTAAGCGCAACTACCGCGCAGATGATCGTTGCCCAGATGGTCGATTCGACGACTAACTGGGCCGCTAGCCTGAAACACCTTTACCGGCTCATGCGTGAAAAGATCCGGCTAGAGAGTCATCGCCGGGCGTGACACGTTGCCCGGAGCCCCCAGTACAACCCGGCAAGACTTGCCTGAGAAGAGGGTTGTGCCATAAGGCTTCCCTCCTCTGGCCTCGAAGTAATGGTCTACAATTCTGCAGAAAAAGTGGCTTCGGTGTTCGCACAGCCAACCATCTTGCTCTGTCAAGCTACCTGGGCTCAATCACAGATGCTAAACATCTGATCGCTTCTATCGGCCCGGGAGGCACATCTGAGGTGACCAAACGGGCTTCACGTGCGTGCCTGGACAACTTTGAAGCGCAATGGAAGTCTCTACTGGTCTCTCCAGTGGAGCACCGCATTTCGTAGAGCCGAAAAAAGCCTCGTTCTTATCTCAGACACAAACTTCGACTGACAAGACTATGAGCTTGCTCCATGAATCCAATGAGTAGCAAGTGGTTGTAGGTCCTGCGCTCGCCTCAGCTAGGTACGATGGTGGAAGATAACACACTCGGCGTCAGCCGAAAAGTCATTTCTCTCCGCCGTAGAGCTCCCTGAGATCCCACAGAACAACTGATGTTCCGAATACTATTTTAATTAAATTATTCTTTTTATTAAAAAAATACATATTGCAGTGTATTTTCTTTGGCCGAGTGATGTAGGGAATATCTTCGTAATTGGCATTTTGTTTTAGATATTCAGCGATTTATTGTCGTTTTACCTTCTGCTCTTCCGTGTGGCCTATTTCAAGTTTCCACATTTGGTTTGCTAGTCAGAGTGTGATATATGCGTTACTGCGTTCCCGATGGAGTAACTTACCAGCTTGACGACGACGAATGAAAGGTACATTGATCGACTGTAGTTACATTGACACTACTAAAAGAGAAAAATACTTACACTCCCGCCGCCCGCGATTTAATACGCGCGAGCCTATGACGGGAGTGCCCGCCAGCCCGAATAGACAGGCCAGCAGCTCCCCCACCCTCCCCCCTATCGAGGTTCGGAATGGGGGTACCACACTACTCCACCGTACCGATTAGACGCGTTCACCTCGCGATTCCGCGTTACACACCAGAATATTACGCGCCCCCCCCCGAAGGGGAGTTTAACCCACTCCAGCGCAGGGGTTCCCCGTAAATACGGGGCCAGAAGGTCCTCTCGACCGGTGGTCTGCGTTCATGTGGCCACTTCTCACTCATTTTGCCTATTAAGCCAAGGCAGCAGGCGTCCCGGACGGTACCACCGGGTGTCACCCGGGGCATTAACCGTCCAGCCCGGGGGTCCTCATGCAGCATGGTCCCCCCGTATTGGCAATAGCCTTAACAGCCCTCGAATGGGCCACGACAGGATGACAATATAAATTCGTTGCCAACCAATCTCTATCGTATGCTTTGCCCCCCGGTTAGTTGTTAAATCACGGGAGTGTTACTATTGGGAGTTTGTACCGTCTGACTAACTTACATAGGGGCTCGTGAAGGTCCCCGCAGCGCGCGGAAGTCGCGCACCAGCAGACCAAGCCGGTAAGAGAGTCGTAGGTACTCCCGTGTTTTAGGTCGGCTCTTTACCGGAGAGGTAAACGTCCTGGGAGAACCCCAAGCATATCTCCACTCCGTTTCCAGCGGTCGCCACGAGGAGGCGTCCAACCCTGCAACTACAACTCACGTCTCTGTACCCCGGGGGCGTCATTGTGTTTGGTTCTTCCACGAGGCATTTGGCAACCATTAGAGAGTCTGGTTTGGGGGTAGGGGCTGCCTTTGTCTCCTCGTGTCATCGTCCATCCCACTTGAATGGTCGGGACCGTTTGAAGGTGTTCGGACTTAGGGCCCCCTGAAATGCGCGTGACTTGAAACCCAAACTGACGTGCAATGCCCCAGACAGCCGTACCACTATAAGCTAGTCTTTAGGGGTACCGATAAGAGAGTCATGGTTACTAAAAATGCATCATTGGGTTGTCGTCTCCGGTTGGTGATATAGCGGTATTGGCAATAATCCGTGTGAAATAGTTTCGGCAATTTAGCAAGTAATGTAGTATGTATATCTTGCGTGTCTTAATGTGGTCGCAATCATTGAGATGTATATCTATATAAAATACGATAACCAGGCTATTGAACATATATTTTTTTTTATATCAGGGAGTAAAATATGCATAATAATCTAAGAGCGGATCTTTGGTTCATGCAAAATGTGTTGCCGGATCATTTTCATGAAGAGCTATTCATCAGAGATATATAGAATTAAATCGAATGTTCAGGACTATTTATGTAGTATTCTCGGGCAAGTCGGTGATCTTGTTACCCCAAAAAGTTGTGAGACTATTTTGCAATGCGTACTTTTATTTTTAGATTTGCCTTTCCAGAGACATGCGTACTTTTATCTAGATTTTTGCCTTCCGAGACTCCTTTGGAGAAAGAACTACATTAAAAATAAATCTAATTTGTATTACTGACGAAATTCAATAGTCTAGCTAATATTTAAACGAAATCAGGCTCAGTGAATTGAAGCAAATAGCTAGGTTGAGAAAAGTAAATTTCTAAAAAGCAGAATATACCATTTGGCTACCCCTAAAACGCGTAAGACATACCCACTCATCACATTTGGCGTTAAGCACATTTTGTACTCACTTTACTAGCGCTATATTATAAATATCTATGTAATTTAGAATATTAATTAAATTCTGTTTAAGTCACGACCAGACGTTTCTGACAACCGTCAGCTCCTAGTGTGCATTTCTGACCGATCTAAAACCCCTCAAGGCTGGGCACTAGTTCTAGACCATGACCAGGTATTCTTTTGCTGCGACCTGCTCATGAATGCCTCAGTAGGCTTGTTCCAGGAACCGTGTGTGCGTCGAGACGTAGCAGGGCCTGGCTGCGTAGATAGGTTACCACTCCCCTTTCGGTCACTCCTTTCGATCCTCAATTCGAGCTCTTCAGCTTTGTTATACTTGTATGTTTACCCTCATGAGAGCGCCCAGGTAAGCTACACCCCGGGCCCACGCAGCGGGGGTCCCCATCATGTAAGATGGAATGTCCGTGGTGTGTCTGCCGGCAAGCGCAAGCTCCGATGACTCGACACATGTTGTCAGAGCAATGGATTGTGTAGTTAAAGTCATCATACTGGCCCGGCGCGCATAAGACGCACATGTCGAGCCCGGCGGCGTAGTGGATTAAGTCTCCGCCTCGCAACCGGAGGAGACACATAGCTGCGCGGGTTCGAACCCCACCGCTGCACATTTGTATTTATGGGGGTCCGTCTATGAAGCAATGTGAAAAACAGTTCCGTGGACGTTAAATCTTGGCTGAGGGTCAGCCCGAAAACTTTACATAAGACGCACATATCTGCAGACGCCTTCCCAATACTAACCATGTAGTGCTGGAATTTCCCGTGTCCGGCAAAGACCTGATTTGCAAAATATATGATAGACCCCTGTCCGAGCCAGTAGTGACATGGCTGTAAATCAGTTATAAGCGTGCGGGTCCGATGCCCAGATAGAATTTTGGCAAGATTCTGGGCTACCTTAAAAATCTTCGCCACTACATGTGGAAATGACGAAGTGACGTTGCCGATATTTGGCCTTCCCGTAAGACCAGTGTCAAGTATAGCGCTAATCTATTTTGCTTGTTTTTTTATTAAAATCGGGTGACCTGCCAGTTTCAACCGATAATTCTTCTGTCGGGTTAAGTAAAAGGCTTTCAGAGGAGCCAGTTGAAGATGGTGATCCTCTATCGAACCTTGAATGTGTAGAAGCGCGAGATTTGCTGAGAATGTAAAGGTTGTTTCCGTCGGGCGGTGACTTTCAACGTGAGGTCATCCGCGTAGGCAATAGTTTCAACTCAGTCACGCACAAGCTATAAGACCCGTGCGGGTCCCGGCAGTGACCTCTTGAGTCTGCGGTTCCAGAGTTTTTGGCCGTATAGGTAAAAAGACAAAATGTGGCGTAGGTAAGAGAAGATCCCCTACGTCTTAGGGTTTCCATGACGCGGTGTCGGTTTGCGATGTTAAACGCAGACTTCACGTCCACTCAATCGAGTAACACGAACAAGCGAGTCTTGAGCAAGGTAGCAGTCTCCTACCGCGTCCCGTAGACTACCCGGTGCAGGGCGCCCAACGTTTTTTGCCAACAATCACATTTTGAAATAACTTGTACGCGTGTTCAGCAAATTGGCTGGTATGCGAGAGGTCCCCGAGCCGGAACCCGGTTAGGGCTCAAAGCGATTTTTTACCGGGCCGGGAATCGGCTCTCTACGAGCCCCTGGTCACAAATTCAATAATGTTTGGAGAACGCCGTATAGCAAACATCTGAACCGCCTCGAGTGGAATGCGGTTCAGGACCTCCAGGGCATGCGGTCGGATGACAGGCGCTCTGCCGCACGTAAGGTCTTGTCAGCCGTGGCCAGGGGGAATATTCACTGAATCTGCAGCAATGGTGCAAGGTGCTTGCGGTGCTTGCTGAATAAACAACTTGACAGCCAGCTCCGTAGTTATTTCGGGAGAAAGGGGGTGGGGGTAGGCAGCGGAGTTTGTTTATAGCCGCTCTGTAGGGCAAGCCCCTCAGGGATCTGCCTCCACAGGCCTCCAACAGCTCATTCCATGCCGCTGCCTTGGCGCCTGCCAGTGGCATTTCTCCTGTAAACGCTAAATAAATCGGATTCTCGAACCTGGGCTATGGCTGAAGACTCTCCAGGCTCTCCTGTCGGCGTTATTGGGTTATCCGCGGGTTATTGAGCGGGCTAGTGTTAATATAGGGTTGGCCCTGCTGCGGTCCCGGTGGGCCAAATCCGTTCGGGCGCTTTGATCAATGCCAAATTGCATGCCGGAAATATAGCATATTAATCAACTTTACAGTCAATTTAAATGTCATTAACTGTAATCTGGCCATTTTTCGACGCATTTTTCTAAATTAATTTGTAGAAACTTTCGTAGAATATGTGCTTAGGACAGTGCGACCGAATGACATGGTGTCTGTGATGTATATATTCATAATTTACCCATCCACGGCGTCAATAAACCATAATAACTAAAACATTAAGTAATTTTAAAAACAAAAACGTAAGTGCTACCGCAACATCCGGTCGTGTTTTAAAGCTAATTTAACTATTGACTGATGTGATCATTTTTAATCTGGCATTCTTATTGTGAGTACAAAACCGCTGGTCATACTGTGGCGTGATGTGTGTAGCACTGGCCAAAGCGCGTCGTGCATCTACAACACTCCTGATTACTACTTACTACACCTACAATACTCCGGATCGTGGAAACTTTCCTTGCAGTAGAACAATTGACGGATATCGTGGCCTGCTTTTGAATTTGGCTGTTTGTCAAATTGTATTCATCGCTAAAGTAGAATGTTATGAGTACGTTAATTTGTATCCGAAAGTATACTATAATTATAAACGTGTGAGAACTGGTAGTTATGAAGTAGGATCACTAAAAACCAAGAAGGAGTAGATACCATGGAATACTTCGTTGATTTGTTAGTTACTGATCACATGCATTTATTCAACATTAATTGCCATCACGTTGTAGGGTAGAGTAATGGGAATAATGGTATAAATATAATAGTATAAGCAATAGATGTGTGGCTATCAGTAGTGATGTCACGGAGAAGAGAAAGAGCAGCTTGAAGCTAAGACTAAGATGTGCGTGCCACGGCTGGGATACGTCAGCTCCTTCTAGTGGGCAATGGCGGACACCCAGCAGTGGCTGATGAAAGAGTACACTAAAGTTGAACTGCGTGCTGTATGTAATTCGGGTGAGGTCGACGGTGTGGCCATGAGACGCCGTGAAACGGCAGGTAAACCAAGGTTGGAACAAACTGATTGACTTCCTAGCTTGAAACTTGATGTCTTCGTTTGACCCTCAGGACGTCCGCTCTACAGTCAATGGGGGGCTCAAAAAGTCGTTCTGTCTGGCTGTGTAAAACCTTGCCGGTTCGGTTTGGTTGCGAGGAGTGCGACGTGCCGTGGGAGGCCTAACGTTCTAGCTCATTGGACAATGCTGCTGGTTTCTTGTGTAGATCGTTGGAGTTGTCGAAATGTGTTTCATCGTTTGCGTGGTGATATCTAAGTCATCGTGCGGGGTGGAGCCGGCAGTTGCAGGAGCAAGAAGTCGCGGTGATTACAAGACTGAGTTGACTGAGTGCGATAGATATAGTAGTGGATGTTAGTGGGACTAGAACCCAGCAATCGGCAAGATTGGTGTCAGGCGGCGACCGAAAGGGAGAAGAAGACACAAATGGGCGGCAGATGGCAGAACTGATGATGAAATAGCTGGAGGGCGCATTGAACCGAACTAGTCAGAGAACTCGCGGAACACCAACTGCAGAGGGCGAGTCTTCTGTAGCAGCAACAGCATCGGTGGTCGGGATGCCAGCGCATTCTCGACGAACTCTCGAAAAGCGAATCGTTGTTGGGGGAATGGCCTAGATCTGAGTGCGCGCAGAAAGTCTAGGTCTGGAACGAAGCTTTCGCCAAGCGGGTGCTGTCAACAAAAACGAACGTCTGGTGCGGCCCGACATGATATCTAATAATAATAATAATAATAATAATGGCATCGACGTAGCAACATATTGCGAGTTCAGGGGAAGGTTCGTTCTTACGTATGTGAATTAAAATAACCATAACATCCAGTCGTCGGAGCTCCAGAGATTGCGTAGAAGATTGTATTAATCCCCATTATTGCTTGCTAATAACAAAAAAATAAATGTACACTAAACGTTTGAAGACCATTGCATCTTCCTTCACATGTTGCTTGAAGTATACATTTAAGAAGCAAACCTGTCCATGCTCGCCGTAAGCAATCGATAGGTCTTCAGCTCGGATTGAAACCAGATTTTATAAAAAATCATATTCGTTAGGGTCTGCTTGACCTGAACTTGGTTTCCTGGTTCTGGAGATGTCGGAAACATGTCGTGATGATGGTTCGCATCTATCGCGTGACCTTGAATATGCTACAATGCTGCACACAGACGTTTTGTTCAGTCGGGTAGAGGCCGCAGTTCGTTTGTCAGGCTAACAATGCGATCGGTATGCTACGAGTGTAACTCGAGACAGCCATTTTCGGGCATATTGTCCTGGACGGTTAGCTGTCGGAAGAGTGGTGAAACAATGGCCGCTCTATGCTTTGGATGCTTTTGGTAGCAGTGGCAGGCAGGGAACACTTATACAGCGACAGCAGTTAAGAACGCAGCGGATGAGCAAGAACTACCAACGATATGTTGGTGGCAGGAGTAGAGACAACAACAACACTAACAACAACACCAACAACACCAACAACAACAACAACAACTACAACTACTACTACTACTACTACAACTACTACTACTACAACAACAACAGTAACAACAACAACAACAATAACAACAATAACAACAACAACAACAACAACAACAACAATAACAACAATGACAACAACAACAGCAACAACAACAACAACAACAACAACAATAACAATAACAACAACAACAACAACAACAACAACAACAACAACAACAACAACAACAACAACAACAACAACAACAACAACAACAACAACACAACAACAACTACTACTACTACTACTACTACTACTACTACTACTACTACTACTACTACTACTAACGACTACGACTACTAGCACTACTACTACTACGACGACTACCTACTACTACTACGACTACAACTACTACTACTACAACAACAACAGTAACAACAACAACAACAACAACAACAACAATACAACAATAACAACAACAATAACAACAACAACAACAACAACAACAACAACGACAACAACAATAACAACAACAACAGCGGAAGAGCACATTCAGAGAGGAGTGGGACGTCCCACATTTTCTGCTAAGGGAGCTCAAAGGTGAAGTTGAAAGGGTAGACACAGAAGACGTGATGACGGTGATATCGCAAACAGCAGCACAACAAACAAAGCTCGAATTGATGCCCAGCAAGTTGTGACCGGGCCGTAATATCAGTAGAACGTGTTGGGTTATGGTTGAATGCAAGGTACAAGGCCTTACTCATGATGTCGTATTGACAGTACTTGAAAATGAAGCTCTGTGCAGGTATCCGATTCTGCTTGGCAAGGATTTGTTATCTCGGATAGACCTGGCGAGTATCGTAGTGGTACAACACTAATACTGAACGCCGACGTCTACACGGATATTGCTCGAGTATTCCAACCGGCAGAAACAAAAGTAAAATTAAAAACCACAGAGAAGATGAAGCTGCTTTCTCGGGGCAAGATTTAGTGGCTGTCGAGCCAAATGGAACGGTGACAGGTCCCGTACCAGACGAAGAGGCGGGAAAGTCATATGGTATGCCGTAGAATGTCGTAGAGACGGGCAATGCGGTCGAACCGGTTGTCAACTACGGTTAGAGCAAGTTGAAATTGACAAAAACCTCTAGTGAAGCGAGGGTGCGTCAAAGCGAACAAGACATTTGCCATTGAGCAGAGACAAGTGTGGCTAAAGCTGATATAGCAGGATCAGTTATACAGCTGGTGCAAAAAGACAAGGTCTGCGCTCAATATCTGGTAATGGATGAGAGCGTCCTCGAAGATATACGGGGCAAGTTAAATTGAGAAGTATTGTTGAATTAGTATCGTGCAGTGGTGCGCATCGTCAATGAGGATTCTTTGACATACACCTCTTGCCAGGTTGATTAAAGTGGGAATACCGGAGAACAAACCTGTCATATCTCTAAACGATATTAGCCGTCGTTCATAGAGCAAGAGGCACTGCGCGGGATTTACAACAGATGTATGGCTCAGGACTGATGTGGCCGTCGAAATCGTCTTACGTGAGTTCTGTGCTGTTGGTAAAGAAGAAGAACGGAGCTTTTCGTTTGGTAGTCCATGGTCGCA
Organism: Dermanyssus gallinae; assembly: GCA_003439945.1. NCBI lineage: Eukaryota > Metazoa > Arthropoda > Arachnida > Mesostigmata > Dermanyssidae > Dermanyssus > Dermanyssus gallinae. The sequence goes on along the minus strand of QVRM01001984.1, from coordinate 105,655 downwards.
AATTGAATCAATAAGCAGCATGGGTGAACTACCCAATACTCTCGATAGACGATATTCTTCGACGATATGCAGCTGGGGCCGACACCTCTGTACGACATTTGATCTTGCTTGGGGTAATTTTCAAATATCTATGGCAGCGGCATTGGCGGCCAAGGCGGTGTTCGTGATCGCGGACGGAGCATACGAACCAGAGGGGATGATGAGGGTCCTGGTGAATGCTTCAGCTACGTTCCAGCAGCTAATGACGAAGATTAAATATGATATTGGAGATAGGAGTGTAGGATTTCCATATACAGAAGACATGTTAACGGCTGCGGATCAATTCGATGAATATTTGCAACATATCGAGCGAATTCTATAGGCGTAGAAGAAAGACAAATTGATAGTTTATTTAAAGAAACGCTAATTTCTAATGCCGAAAGTCAAATTTCTCTGGTTCATATTGTCTTATGCAAGCGTGAGGCCAGGCAGCAGGAAGTTGCAAGCAAATGCTAATTTCCCCGAACTAACGGCGTTACCGTGGTAAGGCAGTTCCTCAGATTTGCAAGTTGCTTTCGGCGTTTTGTGAAATAATTTGCAACAATTGCAGCGTCGATCACGGCGCTGCAAGCGCTGATAAAAAGGATCGTTGTATTTGGTTGCGGCCAGGAATGCCTTGAAGTGCTACAAAAGTTTAATTATTCTGGAAAAGGACCCCGTGCTGGTAAAGTTTAAGCGAAGGCGAGAAACTGGGCTATACACATATGCAGGCTGTGTCAGACTTGAAGCAAATTTGCTGCAACCGGTTGACAATGTGTAGAAGGTAATAAATGCGATTAGTTAAAAACTGTCGGCGACAAAATGTGATTATCATTTCTTAAATCTGGAACAGTTAGCACTGATTTGGGCTATGGAGAGATTCCGAGATTATCTGCACGTCAACTGTTTACTGTTGTGACGAACTGTACCGCCGTCACAGCGGCGATATATCATATCGATGCATGAAGCAGGCTCCAGTAAGCAATCCCGAGGGGAGTGATTACGAAAATGACGTGAAACGACCAATAATTCAGCAGGTGCCGACGCTAACGACGGTAAAAGCGATTTAGCTGGAAATTGAAATTGCTACCGCGCAAGCAGGGCATAGTGCGTTAAACGTGGTAATAGAGACCATGTTTAACGCACGTTTAATAAAGTAAAGCAATTTTCGTATTACAACAATAGCATGAATACGCGTTGAAAACAATGTGCTGTATCGGGTGATGGAGAAAACATGATGAAGGGAGGATGAGGCGACTGCCGTTTGTCGTGAGCTATGAAAAAATCTGCAAAAATACATCGTTCGGCAGAGATATTGGTTTTGCGGTACGCGGGAGTATATCGCGCGTTCGTATGTGCGTCGATCGTATCTTGACTAAGGAGTTCCCTAGATGTCAAGAAAGTTTATGTAAGCCCGTTGCACCTGAATGTCGACCTATTCAGAAGACCATTCCTGCACTCGGGCCACAGTCAGTGTGCCCCGGCATGAAACACCGATTTTTTTTACTTTGTTGTGTTGATGTGTTCTGAAATTTTGTCTCGTTAGAAGCGGTCAAATTAGCGTCCACTCCGAAAATAGTGGCATTTCTTGAGAAGATGTTATGGCGTTACGGACGGCCAGGTATTGTGAATACAGGGAAATAACGGTATTTACTTCAGCGTCGTTAAAAACATTTTTTGCCTATAAGTGTATTTGACATACACTTTTTTTCGCAGCCGCAGAGTAATGAACAAATCGAGAGATTGAATAAAGAGGTTGCCAAGATGCTGCAACCCTGCTGTGCACGGGAAGGTGAAAAGGATTGGGCATACAAGTTGGAACAGGTGCAAGATCTGATGAATTGTGCATTGGAGAAGTCGACGTTACAATCGCCGTCCGAAGCCGTGCTGCAGGATTATGAGTCGCAGCAGAAAAGGCAACCGCACAATGTGAGGTATGATGTTGCTGTTGTCAGGAGGTTGCCTTTGCGCCTGGTGAACCATGTAGGCTTCAACCAAAATTCCGAGGTCCGCTGGTAGTGGCGCAGGTGATGCAACATAGCGTTTACCAAGTCGTTAATTTAGCTATCGGCAGTGGGCAACCGCGCAAGTTGGTAGGAGGCGACGAACATTAGCGGTGATCATGATAGAGATGGCGGCATCGTGCATGGACACCAGGACGACAGCGGACAATGGCAAGGCAGCGGGCTTTACTGAATGTCGGCAGGACATCGGAGAGACACAGGCAACATCTGCTGTGGTTGTGTTATGAGTAAATTGTGGGTCGGCGAATGTGTTTGGTTGATTTCATTGAAGCCAATATGCTTAATACATTGTTTGATTGATGTGAATGTTTTATTTATTTCAAGAGTTGATGAGGACACCGATAGGTCAGGACAGGCCGAACCGTCGGGTAGGGTAATATGGTAATAGTATAAATACAATTGCATGAGTGATTAAGGTGTGGCTAAGATGTGCGTACCGCCACGGCTGGTATACATCAGTTCTCTCTAGCGACCGCTGGCGGAAAAGCAACAGTGGGTGACGAAAGTGCAGTCGGCAGAGAGACCATACAAAGTGAGGAAGCATAGTTGAACTGCGTGCTGCATATAAGTCGGGTGAGACCGATGGAGTGGCCATGAGAAGCCGTAAGACGACAAGTGAACCGTGGTTGGAACAAACTAATTGAGTTTGTAACACAACTTGATTTGACTATAAAAACGCCTACTATGTCACTTGATAGCTTTACAATTTTTTAGAAGTTGCTTTGCAAGTCTACTTTGTTGCCTGTACTACTCACGTGTACGAGTGTTTAGCGTAAGACAAATCTAGGTAAAATTGCAGGACGGAAGATGGCTACTTTGGCCAGTGCGACACTCTTATATGTATTCTGTTACGGCGGGTCAGACACGATAATAAAGATAATAATAAAGTTTGGAATGACACCCAGTGCGGCCCGTTCAAATCTAGTATAACATGTACAGCGTACAACGATGAGTGAGTATGAAAAATATGACAGGATTAGATGAAGCACATGGGTATAACAAGACATCGGTTATCCTTGTGCTGTTTCGTGGTCTTCGTGAGAGTATGAAGATGCGCGTTCCGTTGAAGACTTAGAACACCATGTTTGTTATTTGATGTTCTGCTCGAGTCCATCCTCATTGATGCATACACCTTTTACCTTAACCTTGCCTGGATCTTCCTTCATCCACTTGACGCTGGCACAATTCAAATTCAGATTACCTGGGGAATATTGAATTGAAAACAGGCAAGTTAAATTGAATGGTTTGCTCGTTTGAGAGAAACATGTGAATTCTTAAAAAAATGAACAATAATACATAGCAATATTTCGTTTTAATTAATTAGCTATGTTTTACAACAACATCTACGTGTAATGAGTATTTGATAGTGTAAACATACACAACAACAAACACAAGTGTTTCAGTATAACAGACACGATCAGTGACACGTGACAAGTACATAGCCAAGTAGGGACTTATGAACGCACCTTCAAGGTTAAGCAGTGACATATTAAGCCACACGTTCTGAAAGACTGTTTTCCCGATTGCAGTAAGCTGATTACCCGTCAAAATGACTTGTTGAAGCTTCGGCAGACCCACCAGCAGATCAGAAGGAAGATATCCAAGCTCGTTCTTGCTACATTTGACAGTTAGGAAAACAAAGACAAATCGTGCGTTAGTAAGCAAACAATGCTTCATATGACAAGATGAAGTAATCGTGGTTAGGGCGGTGGCAACTAAAATCATGACACAATATACAATAACGACTGCAGCAAACGCATTGATTACAACGACGATTTTACCGGAAACACATAATCAATCGCACGACATTATGAGCAGCCACCATAATGGCGTGATGCTGTTCATAAAGTTTGAAAAATAACAGAAGCAACTAAACATATCCCAAAATGCACCTGAAATTGAAATTCCTAACGGACGTACTTATTCAGTGTGACCGCCGGTGGCTTGAACTCCCGCTCCACTTCCAAGCAAATCGACCTTTTACATAGTGTACGCCAGCGATAGGACTTATTACTAGACTAGATACTCGGACACACTCCACAGAACTCAACTAAACGCTCAGAAAAAGTTTGATTCAGATAGAAAAGTAATACCCCACCGCTAAACCCGCCATCACTGGTGGAGTCCACAATAATAAAACTCAGAGGTGTAAAAAAAACAGGTTCTTGGCATGTGTTGTGGCGCTGTGGTCTAAGTCTTGCGCTAGTCATGGTTATCATCTACCGAGGTGTCGCCGGTTTGATCCCCGTTATTGATCAATTGCTCTTTGAATGAATCGCTCATCAGGAATAGATGATAGACCGTACCGGTGGGGTAAGCAGCTGCCGCAACGACTGTTGGGGAAAACCCTAAATATCTTAACACGTCCGGCCCTCGGTGCCTTGAAGATCTGCCATATGGCGCTTCCAAGAACGTAGGACTCAGGGGATAATCTAAAATAAAACAACCTCCTTTAAAATGTCTCTAATTCTAGGTAACAAAGAGTCATTCTAAAGTAATACCAAAGCAATACTGATGGGTGGGGTGAAACTTAGGATTTGTCGGTCTCTGATGTTTTCAAATTGCGCCCCGAACTATTTCAATATATTGGAGTCCTGGGTGTACGAATAAATAATATTTTAAAAGAGGTGCCGATAATGATAAAAAATGAAAGAAGAAAGGAAATCAAGAAATAGAGTGGATGCTTTGTAATGCAAAATTCAAGAGGAGTATCGGTCAGAGTGATTTTCGGGTTATGAACAATTAGACCCTGGAGTTCTGAGGCCTCTGCTCGTTTCCGCAAAGTCTGTCACAGTTGCCATCCTGAACTGCACCTACTCGGGACCAATAGCGTCAGTGATTATTTAAGTTACGTTTAATGAACAGATGCTTGTTGTGAGCTTGTTTTTAATAGTTACAGTTAAGTGAATATAATAATAATAATAATACTAATAATAATAATAATAATAATAATAATAATAATAATAATAATAATAATAATAATAATAATAATAATAATAATAATATCAATAATACTAATAATAATAATTATAATAAAATAACGACCAAAGCTCAAAAGCGCGTTTATACGTTTTCAGCGTCTAGGAAGTGAATAACTCTATTGTTTGTAGATCCAAGACACAAAGCGGATCAATAATCTGCGTTTCTAACAAAGTTGCCACTACACTTAGAAATAAACCGAGAGGTTCAGATAATGTGTGCAGACGCACACATCACCGTATATCACTAAGTTGTGACCATTCAGACTGGCAAATGACGCCCAGCTTTACTTCACGATAACGAGCTACTAACCTGAAGTCAAGCTTGACAAGGGCCTCTCGATTGTGAGGCAGATGTTCGTGCCCTAGGGCCCTAAGGCCAGAGTTGGTATGCGCCAAAGACACGACGCCGATCATGTTCCGCACAATTGGCTCACTTATTTTCCGCGACATTATTCTTACCTGTGTTGTTTGTCAAAGCGATTACAAGAAGGCAAGCACATAATGGGAACATTACATGTCTGTTTATATATATATATATATATATATATATATATATATATATATATATAGATAGATAGATAGATATAACCAGACATATATAGAAAACATATGAATGAATGTATTGTTTATTAACCAATATTTGGTTTATGCACATATGTGCTACAGCTCTCCTAAGTAACTTTCATCAGCGACTTTGCTTTTGTACACTGTTGGAGGTGATACAGATCACATGATTTTCCGCATAGGTTGCATTCACACTCGGTTGATATCTCATGCCACCCATTTCGAATACATATCTTCATATGAAATCCATGCATTGCAAACCCAGTAACGAAGTATCTGTTTCTACAACATGGGCTCTTCCAGTAGTCTGTAGTCATCGCTCTAGTCTCATAAAAACGCCAATCAACATCCGCAAATTTATACTCCCATTCGGTAAGATGATTCTCAAAGGCCTCCGTTTTCGGTAAAGCATAAGTTGCCCTGAGCTCCTCCACAAAAAGTGGTGTCGAGGCCAACAGATACACAAGACGATTGCGGCTAGTGCGGTGAACTACTAGCACTCTTTTTAGAAAGCTGGCTTTAATTTTGTCAAGTACTTCCAGATTTGCTTTTGATAGGTGGGGCCATATGACCTGTATCGCGTAAGCAGCGGTCGGCGCAATCTTTAAATTAAAAAGTTTGAGAGCGACATCTAGTGACAACCGATGAGGCTCTGGAATATTATGAAACGATAAAATGCCCTTACGAGCTCTTACCTCGATATGTTTAGTGAAATTTAAACCCTGCGTTGAAAAGATTACTCCAAGATAAGAAAAATGTTGAACAAAATCTATTGGTGCTAAGCTCAAGCGCAATTCGTCTTTTTCTGCGAGCCTACCTCCGCGGAGAAATATATATATATACACATACATATAGAAAACATATGTATGTGTATATATATATATATATATACATAAACAGACGTATATAGAAACTAACATCTCTTCGAATGTCTACTCACGTTACTGACGGTCAGGCCATTGAACCAGTTTTCGCGGTAATTGATAAAACTGCTCTCGTACAGTTCGATGTACTCGAGTGGCCGTCCTACTAGCGTCGTGTTGCCAAGGTCCACGGTACACTGCATGAAGTGTACCTCCCGTAGCGTCTCCTGTAGACACCAGGAAGACACGCAGACGCTCTCATGTGTTAGGCGGATGTAAAAATTCAATGTCGTTTTAGTAACGATTCGTTTCGAAGGCTTGGAGCGGCCTCTAGGCAACATCATGGGAAAAGACCGTACATAGATAGAGCGTTCACTACTACGTCGGCCGGTGGTAGGCTCTGCTTTGGCGCCAAAGGCTCAGTTGCTTTCTGAAAAAGGGGAAGACGCTGTGAATCGAAAAGTGCAAATCGGAGTACTTAACTCTACGAGTTTCGATAAAACTCAATGCTGCTGTAGCTTAAAAAATATTTATGCCACCTTGGTCTCGATCAAGGCTCAATTCACTACCCTGCCATAAATATTTTGCTATGTTATAAATATTTTAACCTATACGGTGAAAAATTAGCTGAAAGTGGACATTCTGCTATTAAGGATAAACCAAGATCCAAAATTAACCATTCTAGAACTCGCAGAAGAAGCTGAAGTTGACCAAGCAATCATTGTCAGGATTGTAAAAACTCGAAAAACTTCTAAGTGCCTTAAAAATTGAGTAACGCCAACAAATTGGACGTATGTGCGTCTGCACGCCTCTCTTCAATTACCACCACTCGGCTTGCCTTTGAATGTAAGCAGACGAATAATTCCCAAAGGGGTCTAGAGTTCCTAGGGCCGGGCCAAACGAAACGCCCACTCAAATAAGGTTATGTTGTGTTGTTCGTCGTATATCAGAGACATCGTATACTTAAAACTTCTGAAAAGAAGTCAAACCATCAACACGAAACTGTGCTGCCAGCAACTCCCGCGAGTTCATCAAGAACTGACCCAAAGCTTATTGATCACCCATCCGAACCACGCACCTCAGACTATTACATATTCCGATACATCCAACGTTTTTTATTGGAAATATTTAGTCGTTTGAGGACGTCTAAAACGAGGTTTAACACTCAAGCATCTCTAAGAAACAAGCATTTTACAAAAAAAAGGCTTGTTTCGCGGAGAAGGGGAAACCGGCATCGAAAAGCTAATTGATTGCGGGCAAAACGTCATTGGATATGTGTTGATGATTAAATGATTGCTGGTAAACGCCATTGGTTATGTGCTGATGATTAAAAACCCCGGATAGTTTGCAAATGCGTACTTTCGCTTTGAGCATAACGTGAATGCTGGGCCCACAGGCTTGCGTGAAATCACGAAAATTGAACTGCTGGGCAATTTATTCTTGGTTAAGATCAGGATGTCTTATTGGTAACGATAAATGCGCAAGAGTGTACCGGCGACGAGAAGAGAGGTTTGCGCAACCTTGCTACGTAAAGCGTAACAATTCCGGCCAACGACCAGCATGGCTTCCGACAGGGCCGGTCAACGACAGGTGCCCTCTAACATACCTCGCGGTGGGCAGGCCAGAAGACAGTGAAGTATATCAAGACTCGATCGTTTGCTCTTCGCATCCTTCTCAATGTGAAAAACGCTTTTAATTTAGCAAACTGCGGATGCTTGTGACGATGCGGACGGCGCATAGGGGCATTTCGTCTTACCTCTGGCAGATATATATTTCTTTATTTGAACTCATAACAGAGCAACGCTAGCACATGTGCAAGGTTTCCTCCGCGGTCTACGACAGGGTCTTGCGACTGGGACTCCCGGGTGGTAGGCGGGGAGAATTGAGGTAGACTAAACTAGCTTATGGGTAAAAACCCACACTAGGCGCTGTCGGTTGCAATATTACCGATACTGGACTCGCGTTATCAAAGCTCCCATACCAAAAAACGTTGAGTTACCGAAAGATGTGCATGCAGTCGGTTTCGAAGAAGCTCAGCGAACCGCAAATAGAACTGTGTTTTGCGTTTGCTCGGCAGCACCGGGCTCCGGTATCATGAAGGACATATTTGTTCGTCACCGGTGACAAAAGTCGGTGCCATCACTTCGAGCCATAGGCAAAGCGGGACAGCATGCAATGGAAGCATGCGTCGTAGTCCCCCAGTAGGCCAGGTCATACTCACCGTCTTTTTTTGACCTCCGAGAACCGATACTCACCGAATTCTTTGGACACCTCAAAAAAACAATTAGTAACATGTACTGCAAGACACGCCGTAGCCTACCTAGCTTAATTAAGAGGAAACTTTGGTAGCTCTCTCCTGAGTGTAATAGCAAGTTTTTTTGAGGAGGACACCTTGTTGGTAGACGGTGAGCAGGGTGTATTGGAGATTAAGCAAAATGTGGGAACTCCGCAAGGAGACCCGCTGAGCTGCGTCTCTTTTACACTTCTCTTTGCTGACCTCGTCGGTTACGTCCGACAGGAGTACCAAAAAGCCGTGGTGGTGATGTATGCAGATGATATTGTGGTCGCTCATCGCGACCTAGGTGCCATCAAGCGCATTACCTCTGTGATAGGGGCGTTCCTTGTCTCGAAGGAACTTGAGATAAACACCAGGAAGACCAAAGCCATGAAATTCAGGCGTGGAGGTCGATTGGCTACCAGAGACGTTATACGTTGCTGCGGCCACTTATTGCACTTGTCTCTGCCACTTGTCTATGCACTTGTCTCTCTTGTCCGCAGACTGTCCGTTTCCTCAGCAGTGAGGCTCTTCATGCTTAAGATTGTTCCGGGGCTGATGTATGGCCTTGACAGGGTGTGGAACCACCTCACACTGGCGAATTTAAACCAGCTTGAGAGGTGTTTTTCATTATATATGAAGCGAGTGCTTTGCTTGCCCATTCGAGTAAGGAGCCGCTTTGTTTATCTAATGTCAGGCTGTCCACCGGCTTCTGAAACAATCCGAATAAGGCTGAAGATGCCGCGTACATTACCATACGAATGTTTTATTTCTGAATGGGAAGCTAAAGTCGAGCAGACCAGACGGGAGGTCGGTGGTTTGGACGTTTTCAATGCCGTGCACTTTTGGTCTCTGGTCCTGCATGTGGCAGTCGCCACGTATACACCAGGTACATAATGCATGGTTATCACTACCTGGTATGTTCAAAAACTGCCTTTCACGAGCAGTACAAGTAGTGCACCTGCCGGTTCTGTCTGCAGAGGTGTGCCAAGTACCATGCAGTGGAATGCACAGCGCTGGACAAAAAATCGTTGCACTACTTCTCTCGCCGAAAGCGTGTCAAAGAAACATCTTGAACTGTATATTATACTCAATCTGAGTGAAATAAATAAAATTGAAATTGAAGTTAAGAGGAAACGGCCTGCTCACGGAAAAATGATTTGGCTCCACGATAGCGCGCGTTCACACGTCTCCAAGGCCACAGAACGTGACTGGTCAAGTTCAAGTGGGAGCAGCTTGAGCATCCGCGCTACAGTTGGAACATGTCGTCTTGCGACTTTTGTAAATTTGGTCCGCTAAAAGTCATCTTAAAGGGAAACGCTTCAATTTGACGATAAAGTGAAAGAAACAGTGGAAGACTGACTTTTGTCACAGACGCAGAAATGCTGAGAACGGTAAATTCAGAACTTTACCTTGTGAAACAATTAAATAGTTGTGCTCAAGCCTCTGCTGATAACTTCTAAAAAAAAAAAAAGATTTCAACTACGCCAACTGTATCGTTTCGAACTTTTTAATTTGTATATATATATATATATATATATAAACTTTGTATTAATTACAATGAATAAATGGCACATATACTAGAACTATATATATATATATATATATATAAACTTTGTTAAACCTGTCAATCGGTGATAGCCAGTCGTAGTCTCTTTTTAGACAACGTCTGGATCTTGACATAAAACTGCCTCTCTCGAATAACATGCCGCGAGCAGCTGACTGTACAATTGTATAATCTGCATATTTATCTATGTTATATGCCTACTCAAGATGGGTGAAATAAATATGATGCTGATGTGGAAAAAACGTGAAAACGCTGCTCTGTTCGGGGCACACTCAGCGGTCTCGGCCTGACCTAAACGACACGTGATAGTCACAAAACACGTCCGCTGGGCATATTGGCTTAGCTAATCCTTCGTGATATGTGTAACATACACATAATGTATTACATGAAAAATAAATGCTTATATATATACAAGAGGACGGGTCGCGAAGTTCTAGCATTTTAGATTTTGCCGCCAGCCAGCCAACCAACAAACCCTTCCGGTTTGTTTAGTTTAGAAACGCCGTTTGTCAACTGCACGCAGGCCGAATTTTTCGACTCGAGCGGCTACGGCGTTTATTGTTTGAGCTTGGTTCAATTCCATTTAGTTCAATTAAAATGCACCTTTATTTTGTCTAAGAGGGAATATTATTTCTATGTTACAAGCCTTTATTTAGATACATACAATAGTCAGTTTACTTGTGTGCCGACGGTGCGTGCGGTGTCAGCGTTTAAAATAAGTGAGTGCAGCAAGGTTCGGCGATTTATAAAAAGCCGAAAATTTATTGGCAAACATCAACGAATGAGAGTCATAGTTACTCCCGCATTGAGTAGCGGCGGTGGCTTAGGCGGCTAATGCACCGTTCGAAACGGGCCGCCCATTACGAGCGTCTGAAATGTAGTTGTCAGAGCGTTAAAAACAATGGAGAAGCAACACATCTGCGTCAAATTATGTGGTAAAAAACCTCATTATAAGTCTTACGAAATGCTTATGGTTATTAAGCAATGTCCTGCAATCGTGCCCCAATCGGTGGCGGCGTTTATTGTTTGAGTTTGGTTCAAAGAAGTGAGGATAACGAGGTTCGGCGATTCATAAGACGCCGAATGGAAAAGCAACAAATCTGTATCAAGTTATGTGTTAAAAACTTTTACAAGGTGAAAGAACCATGTGGAGACTAGTAAAAAAAATGTACAGGAGCAACTCAACCCGATTCTGAAAAACGCGTTTAAAAAATGTTTCGAAGAGTAGAAAAGGAAGAAGCCACATATGCATTGTAGTGAACAATGCTAGTAAGCAACAGCTCTTTCAAGAATCAAATACATGTTCGGTTTTATAAATGCGTATCAGCACTTTTCAATCTACTTTCGTTTATATCACCTTCGTATAAATCAGAGCAGAAATATATATATATATATATATATATATATATATATAGCTTTGAGATTTGAACGGTGCCTATTTTGTAAGAAATTCACAAAAACCAATTGCAGGTCCTAGGGGGACAAACTGTGATTGATTCAATACATACGTTTTTAGACATTGAATACCGAATCGAGCCGCAACAGTACGGAACAAGGACGCTTAAGTGCTACAGTGCTGCTCGAAGTTGCTCATGATTGGGCACTGGCAAAAACAAAAATGTGGCCCTTTACTTCGCCTGCTTAAATTTCTCGCGTGCATACGATCACGTTAATCACAAAACTTCAGTAATAAAGATGGATGGTCTTAGGTGAGACTGGCGTGTTTTAGACTGGTACTGTTTATATCTACCTGACAAAAAGTTTGTAGCTGAAATGAGAGCAGCTGTTTTGAGCAAGTATGGTGCTCTTCTAGGTCACACAAGATTCTTGCCAAGGCTCAGTCTTGTACACAAAATGTGTACTTGACGAGGGTGTGCGGCTCAATACTCGGCATATCTCGTATTAAACGCATGCCAATAATATTAAAATATGTATTGTGATACACAAACCGTTTGTCAGGAGAGAGTTTCTAAAGCTATAAACTACGCATCTGAATGAGCAAGCCATTAGTTAGGTTAAGATACGAGAGAACATGACCTTGGTATCACGCTCGAGACTTGTATGTTATCGGGGCTTAAAATTTCGTGCGCATTTAGCTGAAACGGCACTATGTGCATCGCGCTGCATATGCGTCACGCTTATAGTGCTATTTTAGCTATTTTAGCTTAAGCTATTTCATTTAGCCAAATTATACTCATATTATCGCTTTAGCGTATTTGTAGCTTTCAATTAGCAAAATAGACGAATTGCGGTGGAGGGATTACCAAGCTTTTAGTGGGTTTGGAAGTCCCATACTAGCGAGACTGCTGGGTGTACATTAGCAATTGTTGTATTTAGCTCCTAGACCCATTTTGCGCTGTGTTAGAATCTGATTCGCGACTCATCGTTGCCGGCAAGGCAAATGCTACCATGTTGCTCGGTTAATATATATATATATATATATAATATTGTGATGATTTATTAATAATTTACAATACGTTTGCACACTCGGCAGTACTCGCCTTAATAAAAGTGGTGGTAAAAAGGTGTCACGTGAGGTTAAGAATCAGCTGTCCGTGTCCTTGCTTGATGGTAGCCCCCGCTCTTATGGACCCGGTGCGAGCGGTATATCTTCAAGGTTCCTTGCAACGTTAAAACGGTAAGATCCATATGATTCCTCTTCGTGACGCCGAGTCCCAAGAGCGTCCTCGCAGATTCGGAGTTTCATACACCACTCATAGAGATAGTGATGGATCCGAATCTGCGAGGTTTTTGCGGGTTGGGGAGCGCCTCTCTTAGGAACTCGACGTCATATTTGGTGATCTTGTCCTGTCGCGCTTTTGCCAGGTCCCGGTTCGGGCCGCAAACCTCGGCATCTTAAACCCAGACCTCGGTAGGTGTTGTTATGACGAGGTCGGGCTTTAGACCCGGTGCGCCCAGTCGACAGAATACTCGCTCACGAACCACCTCATGACTTCCCTCGCGGAGAAGACGCACCACGCAATCACAGACGTTGTCATGTCTCTTTATAGTTTGTTTGTGTGTTGTATCGCAGATCTGAGCGACATGAGCCAACGTCTCAGGCGCATGACGTGCCTACAACGTTTGTTGTAGCCCGGGCGTCCTCTGGCCAATCCTGGCACGCGTTGGTAGTGCGTTGATCCTGAGCTTTAGTAGGTTTAAGTACTCCTTACCAGAAAGGTAGGGCATACCCTTAATCCAGTAATGTACAAAGGGCGTTTCGTATGCATTTTTAAAATGCGCCCTATCGAACGTATTGTGTAGTTGTTGAGACCAGTAATCGGTCTCTTGTGTAGCGGTCTCAATGGAGGTTCCCAAGCGTTCGCAAAGAAGTCTTGTTTTCGCAAGGTCTTTTGAAGTGCTCAGTGGTTAGCATCCATTGGACCCCAAGGTGCGTGGAGTGTTGTAGTGCTGTCAGGCGGGTGAGGCGGAGTCTGGGGATGAATAGTTTGAAGGCAGGGGATGTCCATATATATATATATATATATATATATACACACATACGCAAACATTCCGTGTGTGTTTGGCAGTTTATTGCAAATATCGCGAATAATAGGTATGTTAAAATACCAAACGTTGCAGAGTTACTAATGTAGAAAATCAGTTAACTACAGCAGCCGTTTCGCCAACATAATCGACCAACAAGTGGCAACCGATTCACCGTAACATTGAACTGAATACCTTGAGAACTTTCGCGTCATTTTGAATTACATATGTTCCCACCGCGTCATTCTGAATTGCCTGTGCTTGTTTGATTTATCCCCTCGTTACCCACACCAGTACTATGGCGTTCGCGTAGAGCAGTAAACATCGCTGCAGTGTGGCCTTCTGTGGGCCAAGGAAAATCATGAGGTTCGTTTTGTAGGCACTTGAAATTAGCCTCACTACTTTAAAAACGTCTACAGCCAACTCAACTTAAATCATGGAGTGTTGTATGTCAGAATTTGTTAAATTATTAAATTGCATCCTGTGTTGGATTTGCATATATGATTGTATTACATTCGACACACATAGTAAATTCGGTTTTTGAGTATTCTAACTGAATTCTCCTGACAGAACGACACTGACTCAGTGCAATCGTTAAGGTGATACATGGGCATATGGACGGCCACAATGGCACCATTTGCAGTCCACTTTGGGCACATGAGACCCAGTGGCAAGATGTCGACATGGATGGAGAGATCCTTGTCAGGCTGACTTGCGATTGCTGATGACCGAAAACATTATCTTAAGATTCTCGTGCCGGAATGTTTTCAGATCTGCTGTTTGCAGTTAATTGTAGCGGCCTACGAGTTTCTCAATAAATCATACTAAACCCGCGAGCATGTGCGAGTATATTAGTCTGTTGCACGAATTTGAGGAAATGTCAGGTACTCGCTGCCAGGAAAGCTGGCTCATCCAACTATCACAAATGCAAAGTGTTAAGATGTTTTCACGTGTCTTAGATACCGTAGGTTGCTAAAGGTGCCACTTTGAGCGTGAATATCATGGCCGTTTGAGCGGCTGTGTTGGCTTTAGATAGCTGCTGCCGCGCTAAGCGTTCATCTAGTAACTACAACGTCAGTTACTTGTTGTGAACAGGGGTTACCTCGAAATAAGAGACTTACTCCGATAAAGCAAAGGCTTTTTACAAACTGCACGTGTGCCTGTCAGAATGCATCACCACGAGAAACAATAATATATTAGCAAAACAATTGTCATAACGACGTTGTGTGCCTTACTATTCTTAAGGATAAGGTTTGAGACAATGAAAGCGTATATGTATAGAAATTGTCATCACAGAAAAACAGATCTATAATATGCCGAACAACATGGCATAGTTACCACCACCTTATATGTTTGAATGGAAATTGTTATAAAATCGACGAGTGCGTATGTAAAAAAAAAGTGGCGAGTGCAATATCGGACGTTACCACATACTCACTTGCTTGTTTATCGAAACATCGTAACTAGAACCAAGTGTCAACGATATTCTTAGCCTACGAAATGATATGTGAACTTTTGTACTATACGAGGTGTGTTCAAAAAGTATCGCGTGTTTTGTGTTTTTTCAAAAATTATTCATTTATTCATGAATATCTATTTTGTCCCCTTCAAAGTAATCCCCATGAGATATTATACACTTGTGCCAACGGTTTTTCCAATCTTCGAAGCACTTCAAAAAACCATTTTTTTTATCTTGTTCAGCTCCTCCTTCGATGCCGTCTTTATCTCGTCAAGCGTAGCGTAACGTCGTCCTTTCATGGGCCTCTTCAGTTTAGGGAACAAGAAAAAGTCACAGGGGGCCAGATCTGGGGAATACGGTGGCTGCGGCATCATTAGTGTGTTGTTTTTGGCCAAAAACTCGCGCACAAGCAACGATGTGTGAGCAGGGGCGTTATCGTGGTGCAAAAGCCAATTTTTGTTCTTCCACAAATCCGGGCGTTTCTGGCGGATTGCTTCGCGCAAATTGCGCATAACTTGCAAGTAATATTCCTTATTGACCGTTCTACCCTGTGGCAAGAACTCATGATGCACCACGCCCCTGCAATCGAAGAAAACTGTCAGCAAAACTTTCACATTCGACCGAACTTGGCGCGCTTTTTTCGGTCTTGGTTCGTGCGGCAGGTTCCATTGAGATGATTGAGCTTTGGTTTCCACGTCATAACCATAAACCCACGATTCGTCACCAGTTATGACCCTCTGGAGCAAATTTGGGTCGTCGCGGACAGAGTCCAACATCTCATTAGCAATGTTCATGCGATGCTGTTTTTGGTCGCAATTGAGCAATTTTGGTACGAATTTCGCGGCGACCCGTCTCATGCCCAAGTCATTGATAAAAATCGAATGGCACGAGCCAATCGATATGTTTAGGTCCTCAGCAACTTCTCTAACGGTGATTCGACGATTGGCCAATACCATTTTCTCCACTTCATTAATTTTTTCGTCTGTTGTTGAAGTGCTCGGGCGTCCGGCACGCTCTTCGTCGTTCACATCTTCTCGGCCTTCTGAGAACATTTTGTACCACCGATAAACGTTGCTTCGGTCCAAGGTAGCTTCTCCGTATGCCACAGTCAACATTCGGAATGCATCCGCGCACTTAATTTCGTTTTTCACACAAAATTTGATACAGGTTCTTTGATCCATTTTTTTGAATAGGTAAAAATCGAAGACGATCCAAAACACGTGCAAGCAAAGCAGCTGTCAACAATTAAGTGAACATTCAAAATGGCCGAGCTTGTCGGCATAAGTGAGAGACATGAGTACCAACATAACGCCACAAAAAATCGAAATTCGAATATACGTAACCCGCGAAAATTCAAATTTTGAACACACCTCGTACTACCAATTTATGGTGAATAAACAACTCAATGACAGATTTTACACCTTTGCTAGATCAAGAAATCTTTGAGCGCTGCAGCGCTGCGCGCAAATAGACTGCAAATTCGTGAACTCAAGGAGAGGCTGCTAGTCTAACGAATATCGAAAACTCGCCAAACGCCATTTCGAACGTAAAACGCGAGCTTCCTGCTTTCACTCAAGTGCCAGATATTGACACAGCGGACTCAAGGGAATTTACTAGATCTCCAACTTCAACGCAGACTAGAAAACAATTGAGTGGGTCTGAGTAACAAATCATAATGGGGAAAAAGATATTTATTATTTCTGCTTTTCCGAATGCTATTAGTAATGGTGAGGTGTATAAACAATCTTTTTTAAATTGTGTTTGTAAGAAACCTTCGCGCTAACAATTCTGCTTGTAGTGACACAATAATTGGCAACGGGCTACACAGGCCCACATTTTCTCAAGCGCACGCCTTTAACCATCAAGACGACATACTCAGCAATTCTCTATTTTGTTTGTTCTATCTATGATCTCCTCCTGATTAGTATGGTTTAGTTTAAGTTTAGTGTATCGCATCTTACCTTCGTTTCACTTAGCGAGGCGAGGCTATAATTGTTGGTGCTGCTGCTGCTGCGAATCGTCACATTGCCCTTACGGAAGGTGAGCATTATGAATCGCATGTCGTCGAACACTTGATTTTGCATCTGAAATAAATAATCGTTAACCATTAGAAAATAGCATGTCACGCTTTGTCACGCTTCTGCACGTAATTATGCAAGCACAGCTGCCCCCTGAACGTGCACCTCCACAGATCCATTTTATTTGACATCTTAGCTAAAAAGACTGGTCCCATCCTAATCCGCTATTTTCCGAGTACCATTGCCGCATTTCTGTGCTGTACGTCAAATTAGAGTCTTTGCAAGAATAAACGTCCTGCTCTTGCACCACCTGTTATTGTTATCAGCAGGTCCGACGTCTTCCGTAAGAACTACTTCGTGAGGGGACCCTGCCTCCTAGCGTCTCGACTGCCAGCGGCGAGAACACATATGTGCACTGAGTGCGCTCAGGGTATTTTCTTATTTTGTCTTGCTTCGCTTGAATGACTGCGTAGCCCGGCTGCAACTGATAATGGCGTATTTATAAGGATGTCGATTCGACCGACACCCTTTTCGAAAGAGATAAGAGCCCACCTGGCTTGCGTCCGTCGCTCCGAAATAGACCCGTGAGTTCGTGGTATTAAGTAATCAAGCTGAGCAAAGGGCTTGACTGAAATCTGTATCGTTGACAGCCGAGCGCCTCAGCCCAGAAAACAGTATTAAGTATTATATGATCCAGTAAGCAGGCAGCCACTTGGTGACACCCATCACTCATATATATATATATATATATATAATATTGTGATAATTTATTAATCAATTACAATACGTTTGCACAGTCGGCAGTGCTCTTTCTCTCTACGCGACACTTTATTTCCGATCAAACGACGTCATTCATATAGGAGTACAAGAACATTCACGTCGTAACACCAGGCAGAAAGATCTAAAAACTGAGCCTTAATGGTTAAATATTTTTAGAAAAAAACCCGCAAATAGCGTCATTACGCTCCATTTTGCAAACTCATTTTACCTTTTCCAGTTAGCTGAGAAATCAAAAATACACCTAGTGAAGTTGCCATGTAAATTGGATAACCGTTCGGACAATTCTGACGTTTTATTACTCCACAGCAAATTTGAAGGTAGCATACTGTCTACAAGTCCAACTAATATCAATACATTCCTTGGACAGTTTGCGTGTGCTGTATTTTTTTTTTCAAGAACAAGAATAGAATGCACGAAGTTGCATAGTTGTATAGCAGATTGACACTTACACGTTTCGTGATGCATGCACGTAATATTTCACATTCTGAGCAATAGTTGATAGATGTCAGCCTTCACAATTGGGATGGGTCGTGGACATACGCAAATGCTTTGCCGCCGATTATATGAGTACCCAGACTAATATTTGTGTACCTCAGCTATACGTTAGAATCATCAGGTCTAAGCCACGATTGTTCTACGTCCTCTTCCGAAATATTTTCTATTTGTTTTGTGATAGACAAACGATGCAGGGGATTCATTTTGTCAACAGCGCCCATTAAAATCACGCGCAGCTGTATGCAGTTTGGACAGAAACAACTACTTGTATAATTTATTTTTCCTTATTGACATGCGTTCTTCTGTAGGGATTCTCCGGAGTCCACTAACCATCATTGTGGATATTTTTTCTGCTGGTTTTCGCTGATATCTTCGCCAGTTCCTCCTTACGGGTAATCTCTTCCCGTCTCTTACATAACACCGTAACGACATATTTTGTTTTGGTTTCCATCACACTACTGGTGTCCAACAAATAAGTCCGCCAGTTGTTTATTGTGGTCCTTAATTGTAGTGCTACGTATTGCGCAATACAATTGTCCGCTGTGTTGCTAGTGTTGTAGTACAAGTAGAGAAGGTTGCTATGACCTGCGTTACCGGCGTATCGAATAGGTGACATTAGGCGTCCTCGTCATAGACCCTTCGCCCTTTTCATTTCTTCAGGGGACTTGTAACGCTGTTGCAAAATGATTGTGCTTTCTTCGTAACGTTGTCTTATCAGGTTGATTCATGCCAAATTCGTACTTGAATGACCGAGCTACAGTAAATATCTATTAATCCGGTCATGTGGATCGTCCAGTGTGACATCCAGGACACTGCGCTTTCATCTATGCCAGTAGAAACATCGCTAAGAGAAGACTCACCCGCCTTCTTCGAGAGCCTGGCCTATCTAGTCGCGCCAACAACGTTTAGACGCTTACCAAGCTGAACCTGCCTACCCACGAGTCCCTGCTGAACTCATCTCTGTCATCCTGCGGACGGTGACACGGCGTGACTGAAACGCCTCCTTGCTCGACGAGGTCCAACAATGTCTTCTCAACGAAGTCTCGACAACATGACTAGAGCCAGCCTTAAGAGCGTTGCAATGGATATAGACGCCTAGTTAGACGCGCTTCTCAGTGCCTCCATGGGCACCCTTCTCGATAACGGGACGACTCGCATAGCAGTAGGCCTACGACTAAGAGCAAACCTAGTCAGCCCTCATCGGTGCCAATGTGGTCACACCGTCGACATACTATCACGGTCTGTCGCGTATCATCAGCGCAAGACAAATGAGATTTTCAGCAGAGCCGTTAGGTCATGAAGCCATCTGTGCATCCTAGAACGGCTCAATCTCGTCTCCGGGGACGGCAGACATCCACACGGGACGAAAATTACATATTTGATGCTTACATACTTTGAGTGAAGCAATTGCTAGCTTAGCATGCAACCGTTACCGACTCCTTAGCCCCTTGTATGGTCGGTGGCGACGCACCCGAAACTGGCTACGCAGCCCATCTTGCGGAGATCAACAAGCTAAAAAAATACATATCAATCGAGTACCCCACGAACAAACTTACTATGAAAATTCTCATCAATCAGGTATCCCCATAAAGACATTGTTACTTTTACAGAAGCATGGTCTACAGCAATAGTAAACGTAAATGGATTTTACATTTCTGACTGGCATAACAGTCGGCAGAGCCAGAGACACCAAATGGAGGCGTGCCCGTTTTGTATAATTACGACCGAGCAGACCCGGTAAAGTAAATGTTCAATATAACGATAACAACTGACTCATTTGAACTTCTGAGAAATGTAACATCATTGCCATATATAGGTAAGCCCCGCTGAGCGATCAATTGGTACGCGGTGTCTTGTGCGCTCGATACGGTTGATTTATGAAAGCCAACTTTACTTTGTGGTGACCTAAACTGCCCAACAGATGAGCCCAGCTAAGCGACTGAGGTCTGTGACTTGCCACCCATCCATACGTGTTTACATATATATATATATATATAGCCACAGAGTAGAACGATGATCACTATTTTTGCAACAAGCACGTGTGACATCCCAAGGCGTGCTGTCGCAACTGACATCTTTCGGAACGAAATCGCATCTTCCTATGTGACTCGAATGAGCGATTGTCGGCGGAATCTCTAGTTTAACGGGGACCATAATAGTGTAAGTCGTTAGACTTTTGATTGACCCCCAAAGGAGTTCTCGGTTAATGAGTACGCCAGTGGCATTGTTGCCGTCATATGACAAGCCGTCTGCGAAAAGCAATCCAGGCGTAGCATCCCATAATCGCCTTAGATTAAGGCTATATCAATGGCTTAACATGGCGTACAAACGGATGATCTGCACAAACAAATGGTACAGTGCTTTAAAAGAAGACCTCGTCTCATTTAGAAAGCTAAAATACACCTGTTTAAATTGATTTAAGGCAAACCTTGGGTCATCGCTTGCCCTAATCCATCTGAAGAGTTACTCGAAATTTGATTCAGACAGATGTACGCAACTAATAATTTCATCCCAGAGGATGGCCCTTAACTTATATCTGTGTGACTCTGCGAGTCAGAGAGAGCATATTGATAGAAATAACTAACGATGATGTTATCAACGCTATACTGAAGACAAAGTCTCAATTCAAGTCAAGTGCTCCTTTATTGTTTTCAAAGGGTAGACAATTATATACATAATTACTCACGAAAATCATGTATTCAATATATACATTGCATAATATAAGATGCACAAAGAACAATTTACCATGTAATAGGTCGAAATAGTACCTATGCATAATATATATAATTGTACAGTATATAATATTATATCACATGCGGCAAGCGGACTACCCCAATCGGAGGCCCACTGCGGCTTATTCCTTCTTAGATCTTGTTTTTCAGCCACGAGGTTAACACACCTGCTTAGAGGTTGCAACCTGTTTTTATCACAGGAGCTCTTATAGCCTTTTAATGGACTTAGCTTAGACATTTTAGAGATCATACTAAATCTTAAGCTGACCGCTGCGGCAAGGGAACAGGTAAAGCTCCCGGTTTCTTTCGGCGGCCTAGGTGTGCCGGACGCGGTCATGATGCAGGACCTGCAATCGTGTCGTCATTGACCCAGGCCGCGAACAGGGTTAAAGCATTATTGGACAGTGATAGGTGGAACGCCTATAACGGTGAACTTCAAAGACTGGCCGACGAATTGTCGTTGTTATTTGATTCTACTCCCGACGATAGGGCTAACCAGAGCAATTGGACAACCCCGCTACAAGAAAAGCGACTAGCAAACTTACTAATAGAGCACCGTCTGTTGCCGATAAAGCCAGGCTTCGAGCTGTTAGTAGCCAAGGGGCTGGGGCTTGGCTACACGCCTTGCCATGTCCGCGAATTGGGACTCTGTTGGACGACGAGACCACGCGCATACGCGCAGAGCTGCGGCTTGGTGTTGACCTAGTCGTGCCCCACCGATGTCGTTGTGGTGATTTTGTGGACGCGTTGGCCCATCATGGCCTATCATGTGCGTTAAGTGCAGGCCGACGAGCACGTCACTCCGCTCTAAATGACACCTTTAGTCGCGCGTGGCCGCATGCTTGTTTGGGACGCAACTGTAACCGACTCATTAGCCCCTTCGATGGTCGGTGCAGGTGCGGACCGAGCAGGCCATGCTTCCAGGTTAGCTGAGGCTAACAAATGCAGGAAATATTCCAGTGTAGATTATCCGCACGAATTTTGTCCGTTGGCGTTCGAGACTATGGGAACTGCAGGCCCCCTTACGCTCATACTGATTCAACGCGTAGGCAGAAAGAAGCCTTTATCTGTTAACAGGAGACTCGAGAGCATCCGAATTCTTGCGTCAGAGGCTGTCGCTTGACAACCAACGAGGAAATGCAGCGTCTGTTCGGGGCACATTGCTGAACTGGGCTAACCCTGGGTTAGAGAACCCGTAATCACACGTTCGCACGGAGACAATTGTCCACTCCAAAGTGCTAACATAACGAAGTTATATAAATATATATTAATAATATATAAATATATTGTTTCTTTCCAAGAAACGGTGAATATTATATCACTAGTTCATGGTTTCATTTCAACATTTTCGCCATGCGCCACGAAAACATATTGTTGATTCGGACAGATCGTGCAACTATTTTCGACGATATGGTTTGAGTACTGCGCAGATTGTTTTCGCGAATATTAAAAAAGATGGGAAGTCTATTCGACTAAGAGATTCGTGCGTACATTTTAAAATCTGCTCTCGAATGTCGTTCTGATATGGGTACTAAGTCGAGACTGCTACGCTCAACTTTACATCTCAATGCAACACGTCGAAGGATTTTTTTTTAGATTTTCCGGTCTGGGTCTCGAACCTAGTCCTCCCGAATGCAAGGCAAAGGCTTTGCCACTAAGCCACCTTGCTCGGTAAAATTTAGACTGAACGTTTTCAGTTGCATTATTATGTTTCTTCAAATACGGCCGAATCTCCTACAGCTGCAGACTAAGTTCAAAACGAACACCTGCACAAGTTGTGCTGCTCGTTACCGCCCTGCACGCTCTGTTTAACAAGATACAAGATTGAGTATATGTGCCCTCATATTAGTATTATAAATCATTTTCAGCTTCATCGTGACAAGGAAAGGTGACCCACTCTCTCCATCATCTTGGTGTGGCATTACGAAGAAGAGTGTCGTATGCAAGCTTTCAGCAAGTATATTGACCAAGCGACTAGAGGCCTTTAGGCTTGACGCCGTAGATGGCTTGCTGGAGGAGCAGCATGGACTTAGAAGAGGAAAGTAGACGATGACTGCTTGCTCCACCTCTTTCAAAAACAGTTACCCCTTACGACGTTTCTGTTTGCTTTTAATCTGCTTTGAACACAATGGAAACTTGGATCGCCGAAACTTGTTGAGAAGCTGGCATCCCAACACGGAAACCCGTCATCTTACGCTTTGCGTTCGCTGTGCATGAGTTCATCATAACATTTATGCACGGCCTGGCTACCACGAAGCTGGCGAATCATGTACTTGCCAACGTTGCGGTCACGAGTGCACGACATATGATTTACTTGAATCCGGTTGTTGTAAACCGCCTTTTTTTATAAGGGGCTAACTGGAAATGCGGTTCGCACACACGGCAGGAAAGCTCAGCTGCAAATGTGGGCCGGTAGTGTGGGGCTCCAACCCACTAAAAACCAGTCATGTCCCCATCCTCACACTCAACTGGGAACTGCACAAGAAGCAATACTTTGTAAACCGCCTAATACCTACCAAAATACAATAACTGTTATTTGGTAAATATCACAAACTAATAAACTATGGTACCCACAGGAACTCTGCCTTTTGCGCTTAAAACTTTGGATGCTCATGTTTGGACCAGGCAGCTAATCCGTAAGTTCGACACTTTGTTAAACCTGTCATTCGGTGGTAACAGATTGTCTTGCTTCTTTAAACTACGCCTGTGTTCTGAGTTACAATGTGGAAACGCTAAAGTTGTCTTCTAAAGTAGTCTTCGCCTGGCCTAATCAAACACGTGATATTTACCCTACACACTCGCAAGACACACTGACTTAGCTAGTCTATCGTTTTAAATGTAAACTCTATAAAATGAAATGAAAAATCTATGCATGACTACAACCATGCGGCGCAAAACTTGTCTATAGAGAAATTGCGTTCTTAAAAATGACTGCAAATTACATATTTGCTTTTAGTACAACCATAAAGGGAACTTGTTATCAATTTCCGTTCGTGTATATATATATATATGATTCATTTATACATTGGTTACAATGTTATGGTTACAATTTATGTCATCAGTAATTGTATTTTACACGGTGCTAGAATGTTCGAGAATTGTTAGAAGTGATACAGGCGCAGCTTCGCCCAATGTCTGCACATCCACTTGGGGGTGGACAGCTCGTCAGCTCCAGTTAGCCATTCTGATTTTGTAAGCGTTTCAAGAAATCGAATTATTGATATGATTCCATTAGCGGTCTTTAACTAAAGGTCTTCTATAAAAAGAGTAGTAGATACTGTGGCGATTATGGCTGGTAGAGTGTAATACCAATAGTTTCTTCAAGAAGTTAGTGCTCTAAGACAATATTTGCGAAAAATAATATATATATACCAGCCAACATCTGCTCTGTTATACGAGAAGCAAGAACGATTGACTCACCACAGAAGAAAGAACGAGAAAGCAAAATAAACAAGACAGTATACAAAAAACGTCCCAAAAATCGAGCTGCTTACTATTCTTTCGTACCATTTCCAGCGAGGATTAATGTAGAAAAGTGTTTCCAAGTGGTTCGATCGATCATTGGGTTCTGGGAATGCATATGGATAGTATATACTGTATATGTATATTTGATACATACTTATCCACCAAAATATTGGTCGAAGTTTACATAGGATGTTATGCGTAATCTACACTGATCTTCTATAGTGCGTACGTGATTATAGCGACGCTGTGTCGATTTTAGTGCATGCAAGGACATCGTAACTATTGATGTCACATTCTCCACAAAATCTACACGCACAACCATTGACCTCAAAACACTGTCCACTCAAACACATGTGGTGGTGGTGGTAGCTATGCCATGTCACTCGACCAACTAGTGCTCGGATCTTCTGGGCACCTTTCTTCCGTCTGTCCGAGCAAAACGCTGGTCCGTCCGTATAGTTATTGGACGCAAACTTTGCGTATCTCCCGAAACTCTCAATATACTGTGAGTACAGCCCCATTATATCGGCAGTCCGTCTAGGGCGAAATCCTCCGTAAGGGTTCGTTCGCAGCATAGTTCGCGAAGGTAGCAGATGCGTTTTTGGGTATGCCTAGCACGCGCTTGATACAAAATGCGGGTCCATCAAACGGTCCAGCCTTTTCAGAGTGCTCATTGTGAAAAAAAAGTGCTATGAATAGTATATAACGTTTTGAACTAGACATTTCTATCTGTACGAGGAACCCCACATGTGATTTGTTACAAGACGAAACATGCTGGCAGCCAGAAAGATTGCGCAGATCTTTCTGGCTCGAAAATGTCTAATAAATTTCGACGAGGATCGGTCCCCTTTGTTCTCGAGACTCGTCACAGGTTGCAGGACTTAAGTATTTTTTTATGAGATATTTTATCCCAGAGGTCAAGCATTAGAGGGCCTCCACCTACAAAAGAAAAGCGGCAACGGTCGCTATCTTGTTCTCTAGGAGTGGAATTGTAGCACTTGATACTCAAACTGGAAAAGGTACCAGACAGTGACGAGCCATTTGTAAACTACAGAGTACTTAGCATAACTTTCCGCTGCCTTCACCGGAAAAAGCTCCAAAGCTTCTTTTTAAGCGATAGTTCCTCCACCACGACAGTCCGTCCGCCGGGCTAAAAACACTGATGCTTTTCTCGCCGCCTTGGAAGTAGCTATTATACATGCATACACAGTTCATCCAGCAAAATTCCATCCTTTCGGAATATCTTATTTTGTAATGCAAAAAAATGTCGAAAATAATCTTTAAAAAATATAACTTTTAGGGTATCAAAAACCGCTTTGAGCACTTGTTTGCATCTAAAACGACAATTTGATCAATAAAAAATCCTTGGACAAATGCTGTAGAAAGAGACGTACATTTAAATTGATTAAAGCGACACCGTATGAATGAAAAAAAACCTAAATTTCTATTCATAATCATTCTGCAACCCTCTAGATGACCTTATATATAATATATATATATATATATATATATATATATATATTTTTTTTTTTATGTTGTTTTATTATTGTTTATTGCTGATCATACAATTGTGAAGTCTGGACATGTATTAATATATAATTAAATATCTCTGTAGCTCTTCCCGTCAAAACATTGACCCGATTATACAGGCAACGTTATATATATATACATATGCCTGTAATGATTTAGTATACTGGCAACAATCTGGCAAAAGAAAGGAGAGGTGAATGCAGAAAGACACAGCAATATTTGTAATGACAGTTGGTGTTTCCCAAGGGTCCATTGACCTCTGTTTTGAAATTTAACGCATGGCGACGCACATCGTCTAGAAGATTTGTATATGCTGATGTGACCGTATAAACAACGACACGCAAGCTGCGCGAAATACGTGACGCCAATGGCGCCTTTGTAGATATAGTGTTTTGGATATCTCAGCGGAGGGGATTAAGGAGGGGCTTTACATTCGGTTCGCCACGGCCGGCGCCGTCACAAGTGTCAAGCTACCTATATCGCCAAGCCTATACCAAAACAACGACTTCTCGTGCTATATAACTAAAATTGTAATAAATATGGTTTTTTAGGTGTGGACAGACATACCCACCGGCAAATTAATTTTGTACTGCAATTGTATATATAACAGCGTTGTAATAATTTACCGTTTATGAACCATTCGTTATAGCAATGAACGTATCTTAATTTAGAAACTCGTATCTCTGCCCATCCTCAAGTGCCTTTCAAATGTGGGTCATTACAGATGACCATTTTTGACTTATGAAGCTAATTTGGTGCTTCGTGCTAGCCCTTATCATGTATTTTTAATACAACCATTCTTAGGTCATTTGCTTTGAATCTGCTGACGATCTACACCTAAAATAGCCCAGCCCTATCGATGCCGTCTCTAGAATATATATATATATATATATATATATATATATATATATATATATATACATACAGGGTATTACAGGAATATTTGATCAACGATATGTGGAATTGTAGCTCGTTAAGGCAAATATTTTTTCCAATGGAACATGGTCTCTAAGAGGCCCTGTTTCGGAATGAGAGTTAAATTACTACACATTGTGACATTGGTGTTTTTGCCCGACATAGGAGCATAGAATGTGCTGTTGCGAGACAACCAGGTTTCCTAGACAGAAGCTAAACACACCGCCGTGCTCGTGAGAAAATTCTGCTTCTTTCGAAGAACTCATAAGGCCGGTCAGAAGATGCTTCATGGTCGCTTAGAAGATAATTCGCCAAAATGAAGTTATTTTATTAACCTTCACGCCCAATACCTCAAAATCATTACATTACGACCACTTACAGCGCTCTGAACTAACATATTCAAAGCAAATTCAGGCAAATGCGCATTTCATGACGATCATTTTGGTACCAAACTTACGGCAATGCGAGCTGTGGTTGTGGAGTAATTACGATTTTTTGGTGGGATGTCCAGATTAAGTGCATGTAAAATGACGCGCTGCGGCTGTCGCGCGACACGTCGGCGGTAGTGAACGTCGCCACACAGTCATTTTACATGCACTTCTGTCTGGTTGTCTCGCAACAGCACATTCTATGCTCCTATGTCGGGCAAAAACACCAATGTCACAAATTGTAGTAATTTAACTCTCATTCCGAAACAGGGCCTCTTAGAGACCATGTTCCATTGGAAAAAATATTTGCCTTAACGAGCTCTACAATTCCGTATATCGTTGATCAAATATTCCTGTAATACTCTGTATATATATATATATATATATATATATATATATATCGTGGAGATCGATTAAACACAGGTAAATTTTCAAAGTTGTTGTCATAGAGTTAGCAGAGTAGTGTCATTACTAACACAAACATTGTCGATTATAAGCTTTATTATTGTATACGCTACATGCTTGTGAAATAGAATGTTCTTTAGAGTGAAGACTTCGTGCACTTGTCTTGTTTTATTTTAGGAATAAATGTTCATAATAATATAGACATTTAATTCTTAGAATAAAGTTAAACAGTCGTTTCAAAATTAACTATGTTCTATTGGAATACTTTTATCATAGCACCTGCCTTTCAGATTGTCTGCAATTGTCTTGAATTATTAAAAAATAACCTTGTAAACTGGTGTGGAGCTCTCTGTTCCAAAATGTCTCGTTTTGAAACCTGGCTCTCCCGATCTGCAGGTTGATGGATCAACAATGCCTATCGCAAATATTGCGCCGGGGCCACGTAGTTTAATGTCGGCAGATCTTACTTTCGCTGCTCATTTTTTATCAAATCTACATCCGTACTTGTAAACATCAGTCAGTTGTTTCATCATTGAGAACGTAAATGTATATAATCGTCTATATAAATCAATTGTGTTATCTAAATGTTTGTATTGTTCACCCGTCTGGAGCCCACAATTGCACAAAACACATAGGTATAATTGAGGGCGTTCCGATAAGACTCCTGAAAAAGCTCTGTGGAAGCTTGTCGAATGCTTTTAATCTTCTGTCGCTGTCAACAAATCTATTTACGAACGACGACGCATGCGTCAAATACGCCTGTACTAAAATGTATTGAAATGCATTTTTCATTGCAAGAATTGAATTAATCAACGACATTGCAATGAAACGAAATAAACAACGAAGATTACTCTTTCTAGCCTATCCCTTGGTGTCTTTGAGCGCACTTGTGTTGCCACGTTTGCCCGGCATGTAGCCCGAACACCGCACAACAAGGCGGCATCCGACGCCATGCAACATAGCCTCCCTTCACGCTTTATTCGGCGAATAAAGGAGCTTTTCATTCTATTGTTGATGCCGAGCAAGGTAATATTGGCCACACTGGATGCTTATCTGCTGGTTGACGGCAATGATGCAAGACAGCTAAGCTGTACTTAGCTCAGCCCGGGTGAGGGAGTAGAGTCCGGTTGAGGGTTTCTAGTTATGGGATACACTCCTTACTGTTGCTCCTGGTCGCCTGAATAATAATTCTAGTCGAAAAAAAGACTTAATGGTGGCTGAACGATGTGGACTATCAAGATAATGCTCAGTTTTCCCCAAAGCTGTTCGCGCTTCGTAAATGTTCGAGCATCTTAAATCAATCCCAATTTTCGTTGTTGCAATTGCCGAATTGTTTGACAAACTACATGTTTTAGCTATTACTTGCTAAAGCGGTAGATGTCGATAGTGTAAGACTTCTTGGAAGGTCATCTAGATAATGTAAGCTGTAGGTCTGGAAAACAACGGTATTTCTTATCCTTAATATCATTAGTTCTCATCTATAATGCTGGCTGCTTAGAGTGCTGCTGATGTGAATCTTTTCGATAGCAAGTTAAGCCTTCGCGAAATGCACCCGGAGACAAAAACAATGCTTGCTTTGATATAAATCGCTTCTAAAGTTTGACCATTTCCACTCAGCACGTGTTATTAGAAACTGCTATGACTATTCTAGAACAATTGAGTTTCGAATGAAAGTTTATCTCAAGTTATCTTCCAGATTTAAGCTTAGTTGCAGTATGGTAACAGCATCGCTCCATTGCGTTATTCATATGCGTTACCAAATCCACGTTTTTGGTTATTCAAGAGAATTATTCAAGCGTAGTTCATTCCATCTATGAAGCCAGGTTTTGTTTCTGTAATTTTTTTGAGGGGGCTAATTGGGCAAATGCGGTTTGCACACACAAACACCACGGCAGGAAAGCTGCAAATATGGGCCGGTAGTGTGAAGCTCCAACTCACTAAAAACTACTCATGTCCCTATTCCCTACACTCAACTGGGAACTGTTCAAATCTTCTACACTCCTTTCAGAATTTATCAGACACATTCTCAAACTGATATATAGATGTATAATTAGCGCACCAGAAACAAAACCTCTGTATAGAAAGCTGGCAGCTTGTTCTTGATATCGCAGTTTTTTTGTTAATAACAATAAAGAGCCAGCTATGCAGTATTGTAACTTAAAAAACAAATGAAACTTAAGTTAGTAAAGCATTGGGACCAACAGACAAGTAGTCAGACTGTTGATTTTTCTCCTACAAACTGCAGTGTAGCTCCGTGAACTCCCAGCGCTAAGAAAACGTATTCAACTCAACTAAAGGATCACGAACACCTGTGTCAATAAAGCAAAATGCGTTGATAGAAGACCGCTGCAAATGCGACAGCACTAAGAAGAGCATTTTTACAATGTTAGTTAGAAAAAGTTAAGAAAGGAAAGTTTAAGCTAGTTAGAACGAGTTTAACAAAGTCTGTCACATGGGCGATATATGACGTTCATCCATTGGTGTACTAAACTTGGTTTTAGCAAATTGGTCGCAAGTGCTCTTGTTGTCGTTGTTGTTGTTGTTGCTGCTGCTGCTGCTGTCTTACCTCGAAGGGGACGTTGATAAATGTCGTGTCGAGGATGGCATACGCGCGAAGCTCGCGAAAGGCGCCCTTCATTTGGCCTAACTGCGTCAGGTTCTCACACACCACACTAATGCCTCTCGCGAGGTTTCTGCACATACACGGTGCCATCCTACTCGTATCCAAAGGACATTTGGCCGCCCGCATCGAGTACTCAATGCTGTCGGCGTCGTATGCGCCGGCCGTCGAGTAGAGCGTTGGCCCGCGTCTCTGCGGCACAACCACAACCGTCCGAAGCCCTTGGACATGGTCACCAGCCCGGGCTGATCGGGAGTTTCGTCGATCTCGAAACGGCGGCCTATTGGCACTCGGTGACGCCGAAACTTCACGACGCACTCGCTGGCTGGGTAGTGAGGTGGTTCCGGTCGTTGGCAAGCGCATGCTGCATCTGTCCTGTGTTGGTGAACACCACAAATACAATGACTGTCACAGTCGAAACTAGACATAGCACTCCGGCGCTCCATCGGCGGCGCAGAAGAAGACCACCGGGTCGTCTCGTCGCCGAGGGCGGCCAGGTGTCGCCGGTATAGATGCCGGTCGGCCGATCGAGATTCATCGCGTTTCCGCGACTCTTCGCGTGAGCGTCGACCAACGGTGCTCGCGTGGCACGCGATACGCGTAGCGATGGCTTGTTGTCGTCATACATCGTTTCGTGGGGCTTTGGCCGGCAGCAGCCGCAGCAGCAGCAACAGCAACGACAACAGCACCGACAGATGCAGCTACAGCAGCAGCAGCAGCAGCGGCAGGCTATCTCTCGGGACGTCTCGTTGCCAACCAAAGGGCTCGCTCATTCGCTATCATCGACTGGCAATGGTACAATGGCGGCCACCGGCCACCACCACCACCACCACCAAATACTTATCGAATCAACAATTCGACGATCGTCAAAACCGGCCGTGTTTAATCTTCTCTACCTACGCGCCGCCCCCTCCGTCCGTCCCTTCCTTCCCCATTGCGTCGTCTCCACGAGTTTTCGTCGACGACGACGGCGACGACGATTAGTTATGACGAGCAGGCATAACGAGTCGCCTGTCAAAACGGCCGGACTGTTGTGACGGACTGACGCTGCCATCCAGACTCCATTCGTAGGTAAGCAGCTAGGTGTGCACCGGCTCGCATGATGAGGAGCAGACGCTACGGGAGCCTGCTAGCGGGATCGCGTGGTATTACCACCACCACCACCGTTCGATCGATCGAAACACACTCTGAGATGCCAGCAGCAATCCTATAATGGACAATATTGCTCATTTCACTAACTGTGAGTCCTGCTTAGACCTGTTTCGTTAGCAAGATTAGGCTCGCTGGCCGATTTTCACGGCGGCGGCGGTGGCGGCACGAACGTAGCCGAATTATCAAAGACACGCGAGATGGCGTAAAATATAATCACACATACAGCCTTTAACACCACCGCAAGTACAGATGAAAAGGTGACTCGTTCAATATTGTTGTGGCTTGTCGCGAAGCGTTTTGACATACGTATGTATACCTGTCCTTGGCATTCATCTACTGCGTGTCGCATCATGATGGAACCGCACCGTGGAAGTGCTCCCAAACGCGAGCCGCTTCCACCTCTGCAGCAGTTTTGATCGTGTGCGCAACAGCTGAGTTTACTAGCCGATTCTAGCAGAATGAATCAGCTTATAAACTAGCCATCTAAACTAACAAACATACCACCGTACATTGCAAAGCTTCTGTCCTTTTTCAACATTTTTCCAGTTAAGTTTTATTTACAATATCTTATGTATATTACAATTATTATGGCCGCATAGTTCGTAGGCTGCTGAAACTTCATGTGCGCAGTAAGTTAAAGAGCTAGCTTGCTCTACATGCATATATAGTTGCGATTTATACTAATGATTCATATTAGGGTTGTAGTTTTCGAATAGACTACACATACATAAAGTGAGCCGCCGTCATAGCTTGGGTTCTGTAAAAGTCGAGATCTATTTCCGTCATTATACTTTTCTAATTGTTTTTTTATCTACTAACATGGACCAACCAAGTATAGCTTGATTGTGCTAGCCCGGAACTGTTTTGAGGTAGACTGTCTTTAGTATGTTCAATTCATTCAGATCTAAACGGCGACAGGTTGTTCCAAACCAAGTAAGCGCACTTGAAGGTTGTAGTTGCAATCTTAAGTCAAGAAAGCAAACAGCGATTGATAGTTGCAGCATGGGATTATCACTATTCGTATATGTCGCAATTAGCGTTTTTTTACTTCTTGAGCGTAATATGAAAACTGCTTCCCGCTTAGGGTGAATTCAAGTTCCAGACAAAGTGAAATGGTAAACAAGCTCAATAATTTTACTTCTTCAAAATCTTGTCTCATCTGGTAGGGTCAAACGTTCTTCTCTTTAAAGCGTTAAATATTTAGTTTTAAAGACATTTTTTTTAGTTCGCGCTACGCGGCATAACGTTGCTAAGGTTAGGTGAACATTGAAGGTGAAACCTATTAGGTGCGTATCTTACCACGTCGTAGATGTATTGAACCATCTGTGCAAAAACGTGCTTATGCATTACTGTCGATGTTAATTTGCTTACTAGGACCAATAACAACAGGAAGCGAGTTGCTCATCCCAGGCTGTGTCGACAAGATTTAAATTCATAGTGCGTACGAGCGGCTTACACAGCTTTGCATGGGACGTTTCCACAGGGTCAGTAAAAGGGGGGGCGCATTAGCGCATAGGTGTTAGCCAATAGATAAATCGATTTACATATGTATGTCCGTTGCTGAGGTAGCATGAGTTCACTGTGACCATCACTATGTGAAACCATGATAAGCCCGTCGCATTTGCGGATTTCGTGTTAGGAACTGGACTCGGGGAAAGGAAATTTTGAATGCAAGTAACTTGGAAAAAAGTTATGCTTTGGCAAGGTCTCGTTGATCTGGCTGTGTCTATGCATAAGGTCCATACTTTTCTGGCACTACAGCTCGTGTCTGCTCAGCATGTATGCTCAAACTATATGTACTAAATGTGTACTACTAAATGTACTAAATATATACTTTTGCGACTAAATGTGTTTCAAAACGAAGCCCTATGCATATTTGAAGCAACTTGCTGTCTAATGCGATACCCCTTATCAATGTTTTTCATTTCATTGACTGCACCATTCGGAAACTATTACTAACACTAATTTTTGAGTGCCCGCGATAACTATAAATATGTTTTTAATGTTTATGGTATAGTGCCGTATAAGGTACAGAGATATAACAGGTACAGTACTCGGACACTCATCGAGATTGTGTAAAGAGCACGGCATGCCATATCGATTATAACTAGGGTTATTCTCGGTTAGTGATACTCCCGTCTCTAGCAGATTTTATAATGAAATCCGTGTGAACGGGTGATGAGATGACGTATATTTTGCATTGGTCGTTTCCAGTTATCCGTAGCCACTGCCGGTGATTCATGTGACGGCGTGGTCGAGGTGGCTAGTGCGCTAGCCATGGATGTCGCCGGTTAGATTCCTGTTGTTAATCGAATTTTTTTAGCAATGAGAACGAGGGATAGTCTAGAATTAAAAACAACACACTTAAAAAATGTCATTCTATTGCCAGTAATCCGTGAAATCTGGAGTCTACGTCAAACAGCTTATGCTAGAAGAATTTACACTAAACTCTTCTCTGAGACCTGGGGTACGGCAAGCTTGGATCGGGATACACGCACCGCGAAATACGTTTAAAAGTGCCCAGAGGGAGTACTTCTGAGGTTTATCTACCAGTGACATGGCTATATTGCTTGAAGGTAAACCTCATTTGCACCGCGGTTATTTAATCATCATGCCGTTTAGCGCCAAATCTTCGAGTGTTAGGTTGGTGATATTTTCCAGATAAATCTAGATGCAATATATCCTATGTATGTTAATGATAATCAAAAACAAATGCTATTTCGGGAGTTAACGAACACGTGTAATATAATTTGAATTAAGTAATAATTGACCCCAAAGCGTATCACTTGACTAATGTCTCTCAATATGATCATTAGCGTTACCGGCAGGTGCCATCTTCCAAAAAGTACGCTTTAACCTTAAAATTTAGCTGGTTCTGCAGGCCCTAAATGCCCAGCCCAGAAGAGGTTGGTCCTCCCTTTTCCAATATTAACTTTGTAGTTCCAAAATCTTAGATCAACTTGGAGAGCCAATCGTATTGGGACAACGTGGAGATCATTGGATTTTCTACCTAGCTAACTCCATCGACTGAGGAGGTTTTTCAGCGGATTGCCACGGAAACCTGTTGTCCGCTGATGGGCGGCGTCATTTTGGTATCAAAATGACAAAACAAAGGCGGTGGACGGGGTCCGTATTCAAAACATTGTAGCCAAATTTCGTGATCGTCACGTGCTAAATGGCTTCCTTGCCAGCATGAAGTCATTCGATCGAAGCAGAACCTCGCAGCCTTAATTAATATAGTTAAGGCAATTTCTGCTGGATCAACAAAGCCGGTAAACTGGGTCTTCTATCCAAAGTACCATGCCATTCGAGTGGAGTCGCACGATTGTAGAGCCAAATTGTTTCAACAAAAGTTAAAATATACATCATCGCTTCCCCTGCTAGGCGTCTGAGATTAAGTCTTTCTCTGTGCTGCAATAGGTGACACGCCCTTATCCCTCATCTTCAATGCCAGGAGTCAAACCTTATGAAACCTATCAATCATAGCTGGAAGTGGGTGCACCTTTACAGATAAGAAACATTGCTCTACTGGGGCCCGAGCACTGAGACTGGCGGTAGCTGGATTGGGAAATTAAATAGCGCGTGTGCATTGCTCTATAACGCGAGAACTCTACTTATACTTGGTAAATAAACACAACTATAGTTCTTTCAGATTTCTAAGGCAGTCTAGTTTGCTGCTTGAGCCGTCGATGTCGAGTAGGACGAGTATGAACGTCTTCTTGAATGTAGGTCTTTCCTTAGGAAGTGCACGTCAAAGTAAGGTCTATCGAAATGTTCAGAATGCATCCGTCTGTCAAGACTGTCGTTCTTTTCCCTGGCTCTGAAAATATTGCTCTTTTGACAAATTTAAATAATATTGTTAGATTAAGTGTAAAAAAAACGTGCCAAAAATTACGGCAAAGTTAGCAATTCTCAACTAATTCAACTAAGGACCTCGTTCAGAGGAAGTTTTTTTTAACGAGGGCCGCCAGATAACCGCGGTCAAAGAGTTGGAGCGTCAAAAAATTAGGTGCGTTCACTGAAAATAGAAAACCGCTCGTTAAAAGCTGGACTAACCAACTTGGAAAGCCAATCGTATTGGAGCAACGTGGAGATCATTGGATTTTCTACCTAGCTAACTCCATCGGCTGAGGGGGTTTTTCAGCGGATTGCCACGGAAACCTGTTGTCCGCTGATGGGCGGCGTCATTTTGGTATCAAAATGACAAAACAAAGGCGGTGGACGGGGTCCGTATTCAAAACATTGTAGCCAAATTTCGTGATCGTCACGTGCTAAATGGCTTCCTTGCCAGCATGAAGTCATTCGATCGAAGCAGAACCTCGCAGCCTTAATTAATAAAGTTAAGGCAATTTCTGCTGGATCAACAAAGCCGGTAAACTGGGTCTTCTATCCAAAGCACCATGCCATTCGAGTGGAGTCGCACGATTGTAGAGCCAAATTGTTTCAACAAAAGTTAAAATATACATCATCGCTTCCCCTGCTAGGCGTCTGAGATTAAGTCTTTCTCTGTGCTGCAATAGGTGACACGCCCTTATCCCTCATCTTCAATGCCAGGAGTCAAACCTTATGAAACCTATCAATCATAGCTGGAAGTGGGTGCACCTTTACAGATAAGAAACATTGCTCTACTGGGGCCCGAGCACTGAGACTGGCGGTAGCTGGATTGGGAAATTAAATAGCGCGTGTGCATTGCTCTATAACGCGAGAACTCTACTTATACTTGGTAAATAAACACAACTATAGTTCTTTCAGATTTCTAAGGCAGTCTAGTTTGCTGCTTGAGCCGTCGATGTCGAGTAGGACGAGTATGAACGTCTTCTTGAATGTAGGTCTTTCCTTAGGAAGTGCACGTCAAAGTAAGGTCTATCGAAATGTTCAGAATGCATCCGTCTGTCAAGACTGTCGTTCTTTTCCTTGGCTCTGGAAAATATTGCTCTTTTGACAAATTTAAATAATATTGTTAGATTAAGTGTAAAAAAACGTGCCAAAAATTACGGCAAAGTTAGCAATTCTCAACTAATTCAACTAAGGACCTCGTTCAGAGGAAGTTTTTTTTAACGAGGGCCGCCAGATAACCGCGGTCAAAGAGTTGGAGCGTCAAAAAATTAGGTGCGTTCACTGAAAATAGAAAACCGCTCGTTAAAAGCTGGACTAACCAACTTGGAAAGCCAATCGTATTGGAGCAACGTGGAGATCATTGGATTTTCTACCTAGCTAACTCCATCGGCTGAGGGGGTTTTTCAGCGGATTGCCACGGAAACCTGTTGTCCGCTGATGGGCGGCGTCATTTTGGTATCAAAATGACAAAACAAAGGCGGTGGACGGGGTCCGTATTCAAAACATTGTAGCCAAATTTCGTGATCGTCACGTGCTAAATGGCTTCCTTGCCAGCATGAAGTCATTCGATCGAAGCAGAACCTCGCAGCCTTAATTAATAAAGTTAAGGCAATTTCTGCTGGATCAACAAAGCCGGTAAACTGGGTCTTCTATCCAAAGCACCATGCCATTCGAGTGGAGTCGCACGATTGTAGAGCCAAATTGTTTCAACAAAAGTTAAAATATACATCATCGCTTCCCCTGCTAGGCGTCTGAGATTAAGTCTTTCTCTGTGCTGCAATAGGTGACACGCCCTTATCCCTCATCTTCAATGCCAGGAGTCAAACCTTATGAAACCTATCAATCATAGCTGGAAGTGGGTGCACCTTTACAGATAAGAAACATTGCTCTACTGGGGCCCGAGCACTGAGACTGGCGGTAGCTGGATTGGGAAATTAAATAGCGCGTGTGCATTGCTCTATAACGCGAGAACTCTACTTATACTTGGTAAATAAACAAAACTTTAGTTCTTTCAGATTTCTAAGGCAGTCTAGTTTGCTGCTTGAGCCGTCGATGTCGAGTAGGACGAGTATGAACGTCTTCTTGGATGTAGGTTTTTCCTTAGGAAGTGCACGTCAAAGTAAGGTCTATCGAAATGTTCAGAATGCATCCGTCTGTCAAGACTGTCGTTCTTTTCCTTGGCTCTGGAAAATATTGCTCTTTTGACGAATTTAAATAATATTGTTAGATTAAGTGTAAAAAAACCGTGCCAAAAATTACGGCAAAGTTAGCAATTCTTAACTAATTCAACTTAGGACCTCGTTCAGAGGAAGTTTTTTTTATCGAGGGCCGCCAGATAACTGCGGCCAAAGAGTTGGAGCGTCGAAAAATTAGGTACGTTCACTGAAAATAGAAAACCGCTCGTTAAAAGCTGGACTGACCAACTTGGAAAGCCAATCGTATTGGAGCAACGTGGAGATCATTAGATTTTCTACCTAGCTAACTCCATCGGCTGAGGAGGTTTTTCAGCGGATTGCCACGGAAACCTGTTGTCCGCTGATGGGCGGCGTCATTTTGGTATCAAAATGACAAAACAAAGGCGGTGGACGGGGTCCGTATTCAAAACACTGTAGCCAAATTTCGTGATCGTCACGTGTTAAATGGCTTCCTTGCCAGCATGAAGTCATTCGATCGAAGCAGGACCTCGCAGCCTTAATTAATATAGTTAAGGCAATTTCTGCTGGATCAACAAAGCCGGTAAACCGATGGTGCGAAAAGGTACCACCGACAACGGGGCTATCCGTATGTATAGAGTATCTGATGAAGATGAAATGAGGCATAATGGACTCTGCCAACAGTTGCGCTTGATATGTTGCGTTGAATACAAGTGATATATATATATATATATATATATAGACAAGCACCGGAATCGACGCTTAGCTGGACTAACTTAATTTATTATAGGTTAATGTGATGTTAGTAATATTAAATATTATTCGTCCCGACGGTATGATTTTGATACCCTTCTATAAGGTTCCCTGGTGTGGGATGCGACGGTGACCGACTCTCTGACCCCTTCTCTTGTCGGTCCCGGCGCGTCTCGTCCGGGGACTGCCGTTTCGCGAGCTGAGACCTCAAAGATAAAAAAGTATGCGGACCTAAGTCGGGCGCACCACTTTTCGCCATTCGCGTTCGAGACAATGGGTGGCCCTGGGCCCTTTACGGTAACATTGATCTCTCGGGTTGGCGGCGCGTTACAGCAGATGACAATGGACAAGGCACGCCTTCTTCTCCCAGCGACTGTCCCTGGAGATCCAAAGAGGTAACGCAACCTCAGTGCTCGGAACTATGAGAGACTGGATGGACCCGGACCTTCGCGCCAGGGGGCGGGCAGGACTTCCTCACGGGCACGAGCGATAGAGCGGCTACGGCGCGCAGAAGGAGCAACTAGGTCGACGAGCAGCAACGTCGTGAATCATTATATATATTCTTCTAAATTATAACAAATGGCTAATAATATCAAAAAGAAGCTGTTTCTACAAACTACTCTCAATCATACTGACAAGACATCTCGCGGATTTTCTGAAAGCCCTGGAGTTTCTTATAGATGAGCAGCATGGCTTCAGGACCGGGCGTTCCACTATCTCAGCCTGCGAAGTACTTCTTGAGCAGATCATAATTTCATTAAACCGGAAAAAACTTCCTTTGTTCACGGTTTTTATTGATTTACAATCTGCCTTCGACATCGCACCCCGTGACATTATCTTAAAAAAGTTGGGACAAGCAGGAGTTGGGCCACGAATGCTTACTCTACTTTGCGCATTTTTGAGGGCTAGCCAAATTCTCCTCGACGATGGTGTGTGCGAGCATAGCACGTTTGATCAGACGACTGGGTATCCACAAGGCAGCAATCATCACCATGAAAAAGCGGCACTCAACAGTCATAATCATGCTTTATACAGATGATCTGGAAATATTCAGCAGAATCCGTACTGACTTGCAGGCTGCTCTTTGCACATTTGATGTATATTTCTCGCTGAACGGCCTCATAGTAAACCTGTCAAAAACCAAAGCTGTAAAGTTTTGGCGTAGCGGGCAACGAGCCCGCGCAGATAAACTGCGATTTCACAATAAACAAATGCAGTTTGTAGAAACCTTTTCTTGTCGCGAGGTACAACTTTTTTTACAACATGTAACTGAGCGTTGTAGAAGCGCTTATCGCGGCAGCGGGTATCAGAAACCCAACACAGTTGCCGTTCGGACGGTCATGACATTATTCACGCTCAAAGTAGCATCCGCAGCTGCTTACGGTATCCAAATGACATGGAAACATTTTAACACTTTGCAGTTATGGCAGTTGGATAGGGTGAAGTCAGCTTTCTTTAAGCCAGTACTTGGCCTTCCGTCGAATTCGCGCAACAGATTAGTATACATGCTCGCGGGTTCAATATAATTTCTTGATGAACTCGTAGACCGCTTTAATTTGCAGCAGATACTCGCCCTGGAGACATTTCGGCATGAGTATTCTCAAAAAATGTCTCTAATTCCCAGAGAGTTTTATCTATCACCAGCTATGACTAACCAGGCCCGTAAAGACTCTCTCCGGGATTTTTCATACAGAGGAGGCAGAGTTGCAATATTTGTAAGAAGCCATGATATATATATATATATATATATATAGTTCAGAATGTTTTCTGCGCCAGTGAGATCCACTCTACGCAGTGGGCTCTAGTGGAGGCGAGCGCATGTTCTTAACAAGAGCCATCTGCTTTAGCTGTGCTCTAAAATACGAATGCACGAGAGCAAACATGATTGCAGTTTACGGGCCTGAACCGATTTGTGGTCATACAGCAATGCGGTCATTTTATCCCTTTTGTCATAGAGATTTAGATGTACAAGATACATTACGGATGGGTCTGTCTTCTATAGTGGAAACGGGTGAAGAAGCTACTCCGGTAGATCGTAGCACCTATACAATACTCGATGAGATGCACGCATGCTGAATGCGACGCATGGGTTCGCCCCTGAATAAATATAAATGCTGCAGAGGTTGCATAGCAGCCAAAAGATTAACAGTGAAAAGTGGTTCCAATCAATCGACCGTTTGACGTGGGTCGTCGCCAATGCTAGACAACGCCCGCCGGTAGACATATGTGGGGATCTGCCGCAAATTGTTGGATTTTGAGTGAAGAAATTTAACCCAACCCAACGTATAGTCCTGACCTTGCCCATTCAGATCGTCATCTGTTCTACCTACTGCCGAGTTCTCTAAGAATAGAAAGCTTTATCAAAGGGTTCTTAAAAATTATAAAGACTTAATTACTTTTGCAATTCAAAACCTAACATTCTAGCAGGATAATGTTTTCTCATTAAGTGAGAGCTGAACGAAGTTTATATAAGTAAGCTGCATATAGAAAATATTGTGATGCTGTATTAATCATTTACAATACGTTTGCGCACTCGGCAGTGCTCGCCTTAATAAAAATGGTGGTATAACAGGTGTCACGTGAGGTTAAGAATCAGCTGTCCGTGTCCTTGCTTGATGGTAGCCCCCGCTCTTATGAACTCGGTGCGAGCGGTATATCCTCAAGGTCCCTTGCAACGTTAAGACGGTAAGATCCATAAGATTCCTCTTCGTGACGCCGAGCCCCCAAAGCGTACTCGGAGATTCGAAGTCCCATACACCACTCTATCACGCTAGTGATGGATCCGAATCTGCGAGGTTTTTGCGGGTCGGGGAGCGCCGCTCTTAGGAACTCGACGTCATATTTGGTGATCTTGTCCTGCCGCGCTTTTGCCAGGTCCCTATTCGGGCCGCAAACCGTGGCATCTAAAACGTAGACCTCAGTAAGTGTTGTTATTACGAGGTCGGGCTTTAGACCCAGTGCGCCCGGTCGATGGAATACCCGCCCACGAACCACCTCATGACCCCTCTCGCGGAGAAGATGCGCCACGCCATCACAGACGTCGTCATGTCTCTTTATAGTTTGTTTGTGTGTTGTATCGCAAATCTGAGCGACATGAGCCAACGTCTCAGGCGCATGACACCCGTGCCTACAACGTGTGTTGTCGCCCGGGCGTTCCCTGGTCAATCTGGCACGCGATGGTAGTGCGTTGCTTCTGAGTTTTAGTAGGTTCAAATACTCCTTACCAGATAGGTAGGGTATACCCTTAGGCCAGTAATTTACAAAGGCCGTTTCGTGTGCTTTTTAAAATGTGCCCCATCGAACGTGTCGTGTAGTTGTTGAGACCAGTAATCGGTCTACTTGTGTAGCGGTCTCAATGGAGGTTCCTAAGCGCTCGCAAAGAAATCTTGTTTTCGCAAGGTCTTTTTTAAAGTGCTCAGGGGTTAGCATCCATTGGACCCCAGGGTGCGTGGAGTGTTGTAGTGCTGTCAGACGAGAGAGGCGGAGTCTGGGGATAAATGTTTGGAGGCAGGGGATGTAGGCGTTCGGCACCGAGTTTTCGAGCTTAAGCCATTTCGACTTAACAACCTTTTTGATCTCTCCGCCTAGGTCACTAAGGAGTGCGTGTTTATATAAGAGGCGGGGAATGAGCACGTCTTTCAAAAATATGAGTCTTTGGGGGGGGGTTTAAGGGGAGCTATCGTGAGTCTGTTGAGTAAATTAAGGAGTATATCCTTAGTGGAGTCAACTCCGCCATTACTGTCAAAGTCGACTCCCAGATATCTCCATTGATCGCTCATACTTTTAGCTGGCAATTGCCGCTATCCAACGTTAAATTTTGGTACGGTATTAATAAAACCTTTACCCTCCTTCATATTAAATAAGTGGGATATAGTAAAGCTTTGATTAAAATTCATTTCAAGGCCTCGGGATTACAAAAAAGAATTCGCAATATTAAGGACAGAGGATCTCCCTGCCTAACAGCCCAAGTTGGGCGAAAAGTGCGACATTCTCGTCCAAATTCTATGAGAGTTTTAGATGAGAGGTACAAGCGTTCGATATAATTAATGAATACCTCCAGGTATCCGCGAGTCCGGAGTGACCACAGGACGGAGTCATAACTCACCATGTCGAACGCCTTACGGAGGTCGATCGAGGCGAGTCTGAGCTAACGTCCCGCAGAGTTGGCATCGTTAGGGATGCCATCCAGAACCGCAAGATTCTCGAAGGTACCATTATAGGGGAGAAACGCTCGCTGGATTGAGAGAAGCTTAATAGAGTTCTGGAGGCGTCTAGAGAGAATTTTGTTAAGCGTTCGATGTAAGTATGAGCTAATAGATAAAAGTCTATTAGCTCGATTGGGGATGTGGCATTGTTAATTTTAGGGATGAACGCTAAGCGAGCAGTTTCATGGGCTGTGGCAATATCGCTAATTAATAGTACGTTAAGAAGACAACAGACTACTTCCAACGAGCATTTAGGAAGGGACGAAAGACAAATCTCGTCCAAGCCTAATGCTTTAGAAGGTCCGCGGAGAGCTATGTGGGTCTCCTTTAGGGAGATAGGGAGGGAAACCTCGGAGAGATCAGAGTTGGGAGTGTATACGGGGCAAGGGAGTGGTTCAGGGGGTGGTTGTGTCATCGTGTTGGCCCAGTGTTTTACAACTTCGGTGGTCTGCATGTTGTGTATGGTGTGTTTGCCGTCCAGCACCTCATGAGCACATTTGGATCGGTTTTGGCTAAAAAGTTTTTGAGTGGTTGCGTAGTCTTGACGTCGCTGTTGCCTTTTAGATACTCGCGCTTCAGTGGAAGGAGTCTCTCTAAAGGCCCGACGTCGGACAGTGTGTGTAAAATGTTTGTTTAGAAAGTCGTATAAGGCGATAGTGTCCTCACCTGAGCAAATTATATTTGACAGATGAGTAAGGTCTGCTATATATATATATATATATATATATATATATATATATTTATTTATTTATTTTTTTCCCTCATAAGCATGTTGCGGTATTTTCTCTAGTAGAAACGCATACCTTTTCGCTCGTTAAACTCGAGTCACTTGCGTAATTTATTCATATTGTATGTTTAGCAAAGTTTTTTAAGCTAAGCAAGTTGTTGAAGCGTCTTTGCCCGGAGGATATTTATCTATTGGTAGCTCAGCACGTAGGACCGCCGATTTAACACTTGAGTTTCACTTTGTTTTGAGTAGCACTTCTTTTTCAAACAGATGTAGTGACGGTAGCTGCCAAGCTATTTTGCACATAAGTTGTCTGAGTCTTTGTAGGGCACTTATTCGTCGTCAATACAAAGTGCTGCTCGGTAAAATTATGGCTAACGAAATTTATCTTACGTTCTTCTCTGAACCCACGGTATCGTTCCACTTCGTTTGCATCACAGGATATATTTTTCAGAATTAGGCCTGCACTAAACGCTCGCTCACCACGCAGGAACCATAAAAAGGTGACTCACGCATTTCTAGAAAGCATTCTTTATAAAGTGGCTCTTAAAGCGATCGAGCAGCGTGGGATATGACGCACTTACGTGCACGGAGTATTGGGCACTGAGGGAAACTTAAAAACACAGTTTTTTAGTTCAATGTCACGCAGTTGGGTTCTCAAGGAGTGTTAGAGCGGTCGAAACATTCGCCAGGTTTACTTTGATGTGTCTACTACTATAAATGTCGATTGAGAGTCGCGGCGTTACTCTCTCAACGCGATGCGGGAAGTGGTTGATGAGCGCTAGCCGTGCGCCGTTTATAGTATATACACCAGCGGTTGCCGCTCCACGGCTAAACACGAAGGATTTAAGACTTGCTTATAGTGATTTTAAGGCAGTTCTCAACGTAACATTTTGCTGATCTAGTTAGAATAAGCGCGATTGATATCCACATTTTACTGAGACAGAAGGAAGGTTAGCTATATCTAACCAAAACTGTCGACAAATTTTTAATCCAAACAAGAGAGCAGATTATTTCCACAAATGCAGATAAGACTCTGCTTTGCGGATGTGTCATGCTCTCTGAAGCAGTGCTAAGCGATGTACCCCCGTGCTTTCTTCATAAAGGTCGCCTTAGCGGTTGTGATTTTCGATTTTCTCTATAATTTGTCTATATATATACGAGGTGTGTTCAAAACGTATCGCGACTTTTGAATTTTTGCGGGTTACGTATATTCGAATTTCGATTTTTTGTGGCGTTA
This sequence comes from Dermanyssus gallinae, assembly GCA_003439945.1. NCBI lineage: Eukaryota > Metazoa > Arthropoda > Arachnida > Mesostigmata > Dermanyssidae > Dermanyssus > Dermanyssus gallinae. The sequence goes on along the minus strand of QVRM01001984.1, from coordinate 60,963 downwards.
TGTTGGTACTCATGTCTTATGCCGTCACTTATGCCGACAAGCTCGGCCATTTTGAATGTTCACTTAATTGTTGACAGCTGCTTTGCTTGCACGTGTTTTGGATCGTCTTCGATTTTTACCTACTCAAAAAAATGGATCAAAGAACCTGTATCAAATTTTGTGTGAAAAACGAAATTAAGTGCGCGGATGCATTCCGAATGTTGACTGTGGCATACGGAGAAGCTACCTTGGACCGAAGCAACGTTTATCGGTGGTACAAAATGTTCTCAGAAGGCCGAGAAGATGTGAACGACGAAGAGCGTGCCGGACGCCCGAGAACTTCAACAACAGACGAAAAAATTAATGAAGTGGAGAAAATGGTATTGGCCAATCGTCGAATCACCGTTAGAGAAGTTGCTGAAAACCTAAACATATCGATTGGCTCGTGCCATTCGATTTTTATCAATGATTTGGGCATGAGACGGGTCGCCGCGAAATTCGTACCAAAATTGCTCAATTGCGACCAAAAACAGCATCGCATGAACATTGCTAATGAGATGTTGGACTCTGTCCGCGACGACCCAAATTTGCTCCAGAGGGTCATAACTGGTGACGAATCGTGGGTTTATGGTTATGACGTGGAAACCAAAGCTCAATCATCTCAATGGAAGCTGCCGCACGAACCAAGACCGAAAAAAGCGCGCCAAGTTCGGTCGAATGTGAAAGTTTTGCTGACAGTTTTCTTCGATTGCAGGGGCGTGGTGCATCATGAGTTCTTGCCACAGGGTAGAACGGTCAATAAGGAATATTACCTGCAAGTTATGCGCAATTTGCGCGAAGCAATCCGCCAGAAACGCCCGGATTTGTGGAAGAACAAAAATTGGCTTTTGCACCACGATAACGCCCCTGCTCACACATCGTTGCTTGTGCGCGAGTTTTTGGCCAAAAACAACACACTAATGATGCCGTAGCCACCGTATTCCCCAGATCTGGCCCCCTGTGACTTTTTCTTGTTCCCTAAACTGAAGAGGCCCATGAAAGGACGACGTTACGCTACGCTTGACGAGATAAAGACGGCATCGAAGGAGGAGCTGAAAAAGATTAAAAAAAAATGGTTTTTTGAAGTGCTTCGAAGATTGGAAAAACCGTTGGCACAAGTGTATAATATCTCATGGGGATTACTTTGAAGGGGACAAAATAGATATTCATGAATAAATGAATAATTTTTGAAAAAACACAAAAGTAGCGATACGTTTTGAACACACTATGTATATTCTTCTACAACACTATGTGTGCTTCATAAGGGATCCACCATGGCAATCTTGAATCGATCAAAAATATGATAGCCCAGTTGCTATCAATATTGCGGTTACAGGAAAGTCTATACGAATAACTGCCAATGCCTACTGACTATAACGCTGCAAATGTGAACGATACGAATGATCCACGTCTAATATTAGACATTTTGGCGAAAATGCGTGCTTTCATATTGTTGAAGTCCAAATATCGTTTGACCATGCTATTATACTAGGGGGACCATAGAATCATGATCACGCTGATTCGTTGAGCTGTTCTGAACTTCATTATTCGGCACTACTAATTTGATACAGTTGCCGGCATATGGGCGTTCACTCCGTGTTAGAGTTTTGGTTTGTTCTTCAAATTGCTCGATTCTACCTCTCTGGATTGGCTAGCGTGACAAACATTGTGTCGTATAGGCAAACGAAACAAATCGTATGCACACGTACTCACATATGACCACCGCCATGATATCAGTATCACATATCTCATAGTAGTTATACAAGGTGTGCAACGTATACAATGTTCCAACAAGAGCAGAAAGTGTAAAGTTCGATGGTAGTCATTCTTATCGTCCAATATGATTTCAGAAATGGCATAAGTTTGACTGGCACGCTTGGCAAATTGCGTCAAATTTTTGGCAGGCAAAATGTTCCAAGTGCATCAACCATGAAGAGATTAGTCGAAACATTTGAGGAACTGGCTCGTTTATTGATACCAAATTTCGGCTACGTTTGCTAAACTCGTTTAACCAAAAACACCACAGTTGTCTGTCAGGATGCGGCCGCGAGTCTGGGAACATCCATTTGGCATACTGCCGAAAAACGCAACCTGCATTTGGAGTGTGAAAGATCCACTTGAGCTCTATGAGTCGAAAATACATCCTAAACGTGCCACCGTTTGGAACGGATTTTGGGGTATTCTTAGACCATTTTTGTTTGGAGACGTTGTCGGGCATGCATTAGCAATCAATGGCAACCGTCATTCCTGGCATGATGACCCAGATTTTGTGTCTCAATTTGACGGTATGAAACAGGAAGACACCACCAAGTTTGGTTCACCAGAACGGTGGCAATCGGTATAGGTATACCTAACCGTGTAACAATTCGTTTTGGTGACCAGAAATGATCGTGCAATTTAACGCCTTTAGACTTCTTTCTCTGTTTTTTTTGTAAATCAAGAGTTTATGTCAACAAATCTACCCAATCCGAGGAGTTTCTACGCCACATAAACCAATATGCCGCCACAATTATGCCAAACTTTTACATTAGGTTACAACCAATATGAAAATGTAATTAAACATTGTAACGATGTATTATCAACTGTGAGAATTATAACCGATCATTATGGTGACTTGGGTTACTCTTTGGTTCGAAACTTGTCCAGCCTCCATCTCCATAAAGGTCCTCGCCGCTGCAAAGCGTCTTCTATTCTGGTAGCTGATTTAAAATGCGGTGTGGTTTTTGAGCTGTCGTCACTGGATATTCAAACTAATTGACGCTTATGGACATACATTTTATAGACAATGTGCTGCCTTGGCTGCTGTTGCAAAAATGTAGTTCCTTTGACAATTCGACGCATCTTTGACACACCTTCATCGTAGATCTGTTATTCCTCCCTTTCGCTCGGCGGCCTCAGTGCCCTTTCTCAGTTCCTCCTTCTCGAATTTTCCCTCAATTGGGACACTGTAGCATCAACTACACGATCTAAGATGTTCTGCTGCATTTCTTAGGGCAACCTGGCCGCCGACATTATCGAAACAATGTCCGTCCAAAATAAAATCTAGCCTTGCCAATGGCTGTTACAGTAGCGCCAAAGAAAGGTCCAAAAGTTAAGCCAAAATCGAGACGGAACCGTGTCCTCCGCGCACAACGGTTTCCGTGAGTATAAAGTATCGTCGAAAGCATAAGAGCCTGTCCTTCGGGACACATACTTCAATGAACCCAAACAAAGCCTCACTACGGAGCCGCAAAACTCCGAACGCCTGAACGGGTCAGCCCTACAGGCAATTCAAACATTCACAAGAGCAACAGCAACCTGACTCAACTGAACTTGTGCCCCGTTGTCGGGGCGTGATAAAGTTGAAAAAGGCTGGTTGGTGTCCAGCTAGGACCCATTAATGGGGTCCAATTTTGTCCAGAACTAACACACCGTCCATGTTCAGAGGCAAGCTGAGCTTACCGGCTAGCAAATTTTCTCTTCCCAGCCAGCACCAGAAATACTTCAGCCGTGTACTAAATACGCGTACTAATTTATACATCCCTGCCGAGCGTGCTGGATTATGACGCTCTTGTACATATTCCATTGTCAAGTCGTACATAGACGTCACTCCTAAGAGGGACGTCCATTATTTTGGGCATAGCCCGTTCTTGCCTTTGATGAACTCACAGTTTACCATGTCACTGAGCATGCCTAGCGCGTGACAAGCCAAATTTATGATGAATCTTCCCAAATTTTGGCACAAACTACTGATTCTGTTGAGATAAGGACAATCACGTATAGTCTCTTACCGCCTGTTACCATCTGCTCAAGCACAAAACATAGCTCGCACCCGTTTGAGTTTACTTTCTTCTTCTTCTTCTTCTTCTGCGCTGCATAGGCATTTGTTCAATGGTGGTTTACTGTCAGATATTTAATTTTTCAATGTTTAAGTTCTCGTTAAAAACATAGGTAAATAATAGCACATCACTACGTCAATATCAGTTTTCCTTTTCCGCTCTAGTGAAAAAACAATTCTTTCAGATTCACACTGTATAGACGAACGCAAGTGCCAATTACCTAAAATATTTTTCATTCTTCAAGCAACCATGAATAGGTCACCGCACGCGAGATATTATACAATACGAAATAGTTAAATTCGTCTCGTCCAACGTTACTTTCCTTTATCTCATTCACTTTTTGACAGATTCGTTTTCGGAATGCTGACTTTTGATAAAGTTCTCAACTGAACGATTAGCGTTAGTCGCTATTGAGTAGGCGGCCGGGAAAGCAGACTATCGAGTCGATACTCCCGGACACCTGTTGTCCTTTAAGAACCCTGTAATGGCCTCTCTCTCTCTCGTCGCAATATTTACTAATGGTATGTTTGTGTGACTGACAAAGCATGTTTGAGACAACGAGAACACCAAGAAATGTAGTCAGCTATCAGTAAAGTAAACGGACGACTGAGCTAGTAGACAAGTACTACGGACTGACACCAATGGAAGAAGACACCTATCCCTACAGTAGTGAAAAATGTTCCGTTTCTTCTTCTCCGTGCCTTTTACTATATGTCTCTCCTTTTTCCTTCCTTTCTTTCTATGCCGTTTGCCCTTAATTATCTACCGCGTGCTCGCCGTTTACAAGCAGACTGCGCAACCTTTCTCTCCCTAGCCGTTACTTGTCTTTAATACGTATGCGTTTGTGTTCCACGACTACTATTCTGTCTACAAATGTATCATTATTTTATATTGTAGTTGTGAGCTCATCTTGGCACAGTTCTACCGACACGGTCGCCTGGCTTTGAGCCTACTTCTCCAGTAGAAGACGGTCCGGCTGCGTTGCATTAAATAGACGTAGAGACAAGTCGAAGTGGATACTTTCCGGGGGTCAGTGCTTAGACCTTAAAAATCCCGCTAAGGCATTTGAATTTGCCGACGACGCTACGATTCTGTCTCTTCTCAATCACTCCGGTTCCAGTAGGTAGAGAGGTACTCGGTGGTCACTTTTGTTGGCGCGGGAGGCAAGGCATACGATATCGGTTGGGTGGCAACGAATTTATATTGTCATCCTGTCGTGGCCCATTCGAGGGCTGTTAAGGCTATTTCGTTAATACGGGGAAAGTGTTCTGCACACGGTCCCCGGGCTACACGGTTAATGCCCCGGGCTTTAGCAACCTGGGAGTACCGTGTGGGACGCCTGCTGCCTTGGCTTAATAGGCACAAAGAAAGCGAGACCGCTTTCTTTGTGCCTATTAAGAAGGCACAAAGAAAGCGGTCTCGCTTTCTTAAGCCACCCACGCCCAAGTGGAGAGATTTATCGCTGTTTTTAACTACTCCGACCTAGTGCTCAGTGCAACTAAAAGAAGTCTTATCCTATTTTGAGCTTCCCCGAAGACACTTCACATTCCCATGTAATTCTGCTCTTTACTGAGGCGGTCAGTCTTTAAAGTGTTTCAGTGCTGTGTTACATGAAATCACGAAATGGAAATCTATCTTTCATTATTAGTCGTAATATCTGCGCTACAATCCGTGAGGCTGAGCGGGCTCCCCATTGATGGTTTATTACTAGGCTAAATCTAGTAAAAACTAGAAATCTGGAAATGAAATCCACCCGATGGAATTGGCAAATGCCTTGCTAATCCCACAGGTGGATTTACTTGCACCGAACCACTGGAAATTGCCATTTGGCGGTGCGCCCTCCATGTTCACTAAATGCAATCTCGGTTTCTAGGTCAAGTTTTGTCAATTTAGCATTATTTTTACTTGTTCTCTTGCATTCTCGTGGGGGAAAGGAACAGTTACGAGAAACCCCTCCATAGAGCTAGATCAGTAGGATACACTGCGAATCATAGTTTCCTAGACGGCGTATTGATCTATATTTTACCCACAATCATTTCTTTATTGAAAATCTCTTATTACATATAGCCCTTTTAGCCTTCAACATATCCAGGGGGATATTTCCTTTCGCGATCTCGTTCCTAGTGTACCCGGTTTCTACTAGGTTCTACGTGGATGCGCCTAACCACATTTTCGGTGTCTTTTTTGCATAATAAGTTCAGCAATTTCGCCCTTGGTTGCCGCTTACCGGCTATGCGGAAATCTACCCAAAGGAAGATACGATACCAAGCATCCTTGAAGCTCTTAGATTGGATCTTCTGAAACAGCTTTCTTAATCATTGTGTAACAAGTACCTGATCTAATATCTATATACTTATATTTTGTATTGTGAACTTAAACCATTCCCGTCCCTCTTTCTAAATTACGCCTGTCTCACACATCATGCAATAAGCTCTTCTGGGTTCGCTATCCCTCTAGTCCCTGGAGTCTGATATCTAGTTGTATCTAGAATTCGATGTCAAAATAATGCATGCTTGACATTTTGAGTTCTTCCCCCTTTTCACGATTTGGCGATTCAAAAGTATTGGGGATAAGGTAAACCACGAAGCGTATGACGAGTATTGCTTCTTTAACATTTGTTTCTTTTAATATGCCGTCTCTATTTGTCTTGCTATTTTCTTATTTCGTGCGACCGATCGTACGTAGCCTTGTTTCATCCTTTACCTCTGCCGAGGCTGTTGCTGATGCTGTCGTTGCCGCGTCCCCAGATCCATCCATGAACGCGTCGTGGTTCCATTGTCCTGCGCGGTAGCTGTCCACATACTTTACAGTTGACACCCTTCGCAAATCACGATGAGCGAGAAAATCATATGAATCCTTGTTCCGTCGTTGGCTAACAGTTGGCGCGCCTGACAATCGCACAGAAAGCTCACAGCCCCAAAACAATGCAAATTGCATATTCGAAATTGATCGACACAGTGGCAGCGCGCCGACGCCTGCGAGTGCCGACGCCCTCACCTACAGCAAAGCTCAGGCAAACGTTCCCAGATTTCTTCTTAACCACCTCAGTCGGTTGTCTAAAAATCCTCACGTTTTCCGACTAAAGCGGTAAGTTCTATTCGAAACAGAGGAAGCTCGAGCATCGTTAAACAACCCACTAATCGCTACACTGCAACGCACAAACAAGGTGTGCTGGTAACAGACAAAGAGGAATTATTTAACTTTAGGAAGAATACAGAACAGAACAGAAGATCTGTGAATTCAGTGTTTTTCTATTACGACTCCAGACTCAACCGGGTTAGAAATGACGCAAAGAAGTCAAGCTTGTTTCTTTTACAAAGGCATACGCGATGAAGTGTTCCAACAGAAGGAATTACCTTCAATCCAATCTTTATATCCTTATGTTGTCAACCCTATCACTAGGATTTAAGCGTTGTCTTTGAGATTTCGATCGGGTCCAGTCCAGTCAGTGACAAACAGCCAAAGTTGTTATACAATCTGCAAACGACATCGTGATGCCATCGGTCGTCGAAATTCGCATATTCAAAAGTAGGCAAGTAACGGCAATTAAGCTTGCTAAACCTAACATCTTCGTTTAAACGATAGGAGCCCACCAAATAGCATACTTCGAATAAACGAAATCGTTTGCACAATATTATACAAAGTACGCGTGGTCGTCTATGATAGTAGATTTAATGTGTAGCAGCTAATTGAAGTGAGAAGTTCATTTTACATCTGCATGAATATTCCATCTATTGTAATCCCGTTCGATGGGTAGCTTGTCGCCTTCGCGCGTAGGACGATTGCGTTTCTTTTTGAGTTGAGTACTCTCATAATTTATTATATTACAGGAAGATGTTTCATATATACAGATCACGAGGCATAGAAGGCGACAGCCTTAGCCTTCACTATTGCGCCTGAACGAGTATTCGTTTCGTAAATGTCGAATAGCTTTTCAAAGCGGTCCGAGTGTTTCCTTAGGTCTTGGTAGCATCTAAGATCCGTCGAGCCCGGTGGCGTGGTGCATTCGCTTGCGTCTCCCGGCCGGAGGAGACACATAGGTGCGCGGATTTTTGGGCCCCACCGCTGCACATTTGTATTTATGGGGATCCGTCTATAAAGCGATGCGAGACCCAGTCCCGTGGACGTTAATTTTTGGCTGAGGGTCAGCCCGAGACGTTTATTAGAATCTGAAATCCGCCTCTCGTAGTTGATCACGAACAGACGGCAGGGTGACAGTTGAACCTGTCCGAATTCGATTTCTTCAGGTCTAGCGATCCTGGATATTTTATAAACGCTCTATGTCCCGGCTGTAGAGCGGCGACTAGGCCTGTTATTTGTACATGATCACTGCTCGCACCAGTCCGTTGTATAGCTCCAGGTGCAACCGCGGTTTTAAGAATTTTTTTTATCTGGGAGGCTTCGGGAATGCATGATGCACATGCGCTACTAGCAGCCTGCGTGACTAGTAGGACTCGCAGACCCACTGAACCCGGATTCCTCCACACCCTTCCAGGCTCGGTACTACTTTGGCATTACTTCGAAGCCGTGGGATAGGCGTCTCTGCCGTTCTCCTCTACTCAGCTCTATCCCTCTCTATCGTCCCGCAAGGTTTTGGACGTACATTTTTGGTCGTAAAGGCAACATTTTACAGTTCTGAGCGTGTACGCTTCAACGTGATATACAATATTATATATATTTTTTTATCAATATTCTTAATCCGGCTATTCGCTTGCACTGGGTGTCCTTCAGATCATGCAAAATTTGCTAAAGACCAGAATTTTCCGCCGGTATGATCAGTTCCTTCATGCGTTGATTGGTTCTCCCGCAAACATAGAGTTTGCACAACTATGTAAACGAAAATACACGCCACTTTATATATATATATATCCATTTAACTTGTTATGGGGTATGAACAATTGTCCCTCACTGAAGTGACCACCACCGTGGAGTTATCAAGTTGTGTATCCAGTGACAGCCTCTGCCGAAAAAAATCACCAGAACATCATTTGCATACCTTAACAATAATTCCCTTAGTGATTTTACCTGGGTTCTCTAAGGTCTCAAAGGCAAAAGGTCGAAAATCTATAGAGTCCCCGATAAATGCACACATCCGACAATTATTGATATCAGTCTGCGAGACAGCATAACCAGCCTGGGCAGCGCCGTGACTGATCATTAAAAATGCTAAAGAGTCAGTTACGGTAGCATCTCAGACGAGTTACCTCCCACCCTCAAAGGCTCTTAGGGTCATTTTGTCAGGTTGACGGGAGTCATCTGCGTACAGGCCCGTAGGATCAAGCACACAAAGATAGCCAGAAGACATAGAGAACGGGCCAGGGTAGCATTCAGAACAGCATATCGCGGAACAGCGTATCGTTGTACGGCCTAGGCTGCGGATCCAGGGGTAAACCCTTCTCGCCACAACTGCACTCATGTTTCTCGACCAGTGGAATCGCAAGGCAAAAACTGACGGAGATCCTGACGACAAAGTCCTTTAAGAGGGTTCCAACGGGAGCACTTACTAGAACATTGAACCGTGCCCCAGCTCCCCTAGACGAGACTGTTCGAAGGCGATCTTTGACCACCTCGTCTTCTACTGAATCAACAAAATCCAGAAGCGGTTCAACTTGCCTGCGAAATCCGGTCCTCAGGAGAGGTTGTTCCAGTGCGCGCTACGAGACGTTTCTTGAAACCCTCTAGTAGAGTACGTAACCGTTCGGCAGCTGAGGAATCTAGCTTTCCGGGCGCTGGACATTGATGTGGTTGTCGCAGGATCTGCGATCGAGACAGCGCCTGAAAATACACGGGCAGAAGGGCTTACCTGCAAGCTGTCTTTGAACGATTTGATTTCTTCTGAACCGTCTCGAATTTCTGGCTATCTTCACTATCACCGTGGTCCGAATTCTTCCTCCGTTTTCCGAAAGATCCCTCCAATATCATTAGCTTTTCGGTCGTCATTGGTGTTAATGGCGCTTTGACTAGGAAAGACCAGAGTTCGCAGGCATGGTTCTCTATGCCACGATGAACAATTTTACCTGTACAATTACAAATTATTAAAAGGACACAGGGTAGCGTTCTGGGGCGTACCTGGGGCTTCTGTGTGTTATGTTATAAAATGTTACCCACTAAAAGCCCCTAATCTTCACGCTTACCCCTATCCCCTCCCCAGGCTTTGGTACTTTCTGCCAGTTTTTCAAGGCCATTGGGGAGCCGTCTGCCGGTCCTGGCCACCGAGGCCTGTGGGGGCCTTTTGCGGTCCCTCCTACTAATCAAAGAACGCCTTTCATTTTCAAGGTAAATTGTCTTTCTCATGATCCTGTCAAGGTCGACTGCAGCAAATGCATACGTGGAGAACGGCGAAGGTGTAAAAGTCCTGTACACTCTGCAACCGTGTGGTCCACACTGTCTGGTGCCCCGGTTGGGCAGAGTTCGCAGATGCCTGAGTGGAACCTTTCTATCCTCATCATATATGTCTGAAATTAACCGTGTCTTATAACGACCTGCGTGGCATAGTACGATAACGCGCATTGACCTGGGCCGTTATAAAATGTTTTTAATTCTAGACCAGTGCTTATTGAGAATAGATGATAAACCATACCGCTGAGAGTCAGCGGCCATGCTGCCACAAGGGCTGTTGGGGAAGCCCTAGATATAGAATAGAATAGAATAGAAAACTCCTTTATTCATGTCGTAAAGGGTGATGGAAAAAAAAACTGGTCGCAGAAGGGATGTGCTCAGTCCTGTTGTGAATATCTCTGGCAAACGCGCCAGGCGTACATATTGTTTATGTGCTCCGTTCTTGCAACGCATCTGGGCACATACATTATTTGGCTTCGGCGATTGTTTGGCCGCACTTCAAAAAAGTGATCGATAAGGCTCGCACCTATAAGTTGAGCTAGAACACGTTTGTCATTGTTCCTGAGTGTGTCCATTAAGGGCGGTAAAACAATGTCATTCGGCTTAAGGTCACATCTTCTACGGAGTCTCTTTAGGAATCTCCTTTGCACACCTTCAATCATACCTATGTGTTTACACAAATGTGGGTGCCATACGGGTGAACAGTATAAAAGTTTGGACAACACAATCGATTTGTACAGACGAATATACAGTGAAGGCTCCTTAACAATAAAACAACGAAACAACATACTCACAAGTATGGATGCTGCTTTGACTAGTTCTTTGATATGTGCGGAGAAGGAGAGGTCTGTGGAGATTAAGACTCCAAGATCCCGCGTCACGTTTGCCGTTGGCAGTGTTGAGCCATCGAGTAAATAGTTTAGCTCTGGGGAGCCGTGTTTCAAAACGAGGCATTTATGAACGGAGAGCTGCATACCATTGTCAATACACCACCGGCTGACACCGTCGACGGCGGACTGCAGTGCTATGTGCGCTGATTCTGAGTCAAGTGAACTATATATTTTAAGATCGTCTGCGTACAAAAGATATTTAACACTCGGTGGTATGTAGTGCTTCATGTCTAAAACAAAAATTGTATACAGAAGCGGAGAGACGCAGCTCCCCTGCGGCACGCCAGACGGTGCTCTTGGTATCTTAGCATGTCCGGTCCTCGGTGCATTGAAGATATGCCTCAGGTTAAGTTCCAAGCCCGTAGGGGACGGAGAATGGTCTAGAATTAAAAACAACCTCCTTAAAAAAAATTTAATTCTAACCCTGGGCCGTTATACCACTTATCCAGAACCTCGACAAGGTAACGAGTCTAGCCTGCTCGCGAGGACAGGGCTCGCCATTTCTCCGCCCAGGCCGACAATGTAGCCTCCCTAGCTTGGTTATAGTCCATGTTCTCCTCCAGTCTCATGGTACTCCTCTGTCCTGCAAGAATGTCCCAGGGGAGCATTTCTGCCAGTACTAGGGCCGCCTCCGTGCTGGCGGTCCTGTAGACTCGGTTGATCCGTATCGCAATCGCTTCTTGAGCAGATCTGAGGAGCTGCCTGTTGCGGGCTGTGTGGAGAGCCATATCAGCCCATACTGGCGCCGCATATAGCGAAACACCCGCTGCGATTCCGTTCTAGGTCGAACAAAACTGATTATCAAGCTAAACGCATATAGCACTAACTGGTGTGCTTTTAAGTGTACCCTTAAGCATCACTCGTAGCCTCTCAATTTGCACTGTCACTGTTGCAAGTTTCTGTGTGACGTCCATGGCTTTAATTGGATAAACGGATCACGTCAACCGGAGCAGATTTAGGACACGAACGCTTTTCGACGCACCAAGCACTCAAAAAAAGAAAAAAAAAAAATATATATATATATATATATATGCCTGTTCCTCGCGGTCGATTTATTCGAATTTCCAAAACCAGAGTATTTATGAAAGCATTAAATATTGCGACTTTGTTGTGTGAGCAGGGCATTACACGCGACCGCCAGATTTTAACGCAAATTGAGATAGGACTGTGATTGCATTATAGGTCAATTTTATAGGGCAAGCGCTAGGCTAACAAGAAATTATGACACAAGAAGGAATAAGTACTCCTTTACAGCTGACTCCCTAATATTTATTGATTTGTCAAGCGTTGCGGCGCGCTACTAGTGTGGCCGTGAGTGCGCCCCACACTCAGGTCGCCAGAACCGGTGTCCAGTCTGTGTCTATGTCCCACAACTTACCTGCTATGGTAACCAAGTATGGTAAGCAAGTTTCATCGCAACGATAACCAACTCTGTAAACGCTAGACGCTTTAGCCAGTCTTTACTTGCGGTAGAACTTTCGATGCAGAATCTGGCTCAACAAGCCTCTTATGACCAATATAGATATAAAAATTCAAAACCTCACTTGACTATTAAATGGATGGTGTCGCACCACCTACTTCAATTGTAGGTCGCGACCTTGGTATTCAAGTGTATGTTGAGCTTTATTTTAGCCTTTATTTAACACAATTAGTCAAATCTACTCTAGCCATAATTCACAAAATGTTTAGGTTTTTGTTGCAAAAAAATCCAGATGTAAATATTCTCTATGTAAATCGATTGTAGGTTCTAAGCTGTACTGCTCTACAGCCTGTTAGTGGCATTTAAAGAAATATATAAACTAGCTTGAACGTGTACAGTCGCATTTTATAAAGGCGGTCCATATGAGGTGTTCTTTAAACTGCGAATAATCTATCAGAAATCGCATTACTACGATGTAGCCGGAACATGCGATATTTATTTCAGTTGAAACTAGCGAATCTAGCACACAAGAAAGGTTTCCAACAAATTTACAGTCAAACACGTTTAACTGACCCGCTACTCGCAAATAACCCGTTGTGCAAATAAAGGCGTTTTCTATTATATTCTATCTCAGCCAACTAAATATCTTTAGTGAATGTCTTCTCTATATGCGTACTATATTGTATACAATTTAGTACCAATGTGATATCGATAGATCGCAAATGGAATCATTAACGCAACGACAGAACGTCATTTATTATTCTTGCAAATAAATGTAATGCACTAGAAATTGAAGATATGCTGAAGTACTATTTGCGGAGTATGCACACAACCGCGTATCTATTTTTATTTGCAAATAAGGCCTCCAAAATAAGCTGTGATTGTTTTGACTTTTTTGTTTAGCAGATTCTGCTCCACTTCGACTCTGGCCAGTTGACAGAGTTGATCGAGTTTCGTATTTCGAGGCAGCATTACCGCGATATTCGGCGAAATGGCTTCGTAGGCCCGAAATATCGATCGAAAGTCAACGCACAAATCGTCAAGGTCAAATGATTCTCTATTCTTATAGTTCGGTCCTCCCCACGGCGGGCTCATAAAGACAGCATCCGGAGGTATCCGGGGTACAAAGTGGGCCATATCAGCCTGCACAAAGTCGATATGTCGGTCGACGCCGTACACCCGTGCATTATTCTTTGCCATAGCGATTTTACTTGCGTCCATATCGACACCTAGCACGACTTGCGAACGCTTTGCTAGTTGAATCGTATTGCTTCCAACGCCGCAAAACACGTCCATCGAGAACAGATGCGTTCGAGACGCACGAGGGCACATCCTAGCCGCAATGTGTTCGGCAATTTTCTCCGGCGTAACGCTAAACCAGGCCTCATCGTCCATCTGGATACCGTCGTCGAACTTGCGGAATAGCCTATATCTCTGACTCCAGTACTTAGCCAAGCGTGCATCCTTCGGCGCGTCGTCAAGAGCATCCGCACTCGTAGCGTTTGGATCCTTTTTATGGTTGAGGCTCTCTCTTTTGAGCTTTTTCAGTCGATGATTTTTGACGAATTTATTGTCGACACTGCACGACCCTTCCGTCGAAGACACACCAAAGTCACCTATAGAAAGAGGTCGCTTTCCGTTTGAAGTCTGCCCTCCTAGCTCCTTTGCCGACTCGTCACCTTCGGGAGCTGTATCCTCGATATCGTCCGGTTCCCTCATACTTTCTTCTAGCAGTAACGAGACGTTCTGCTCGTCTGCTGTCTGTGCAATGCTAGCCTGATAGCCAGTCAGCTCCTCTTGTGCCACCAACTCGTTCATGCACTTGTAGTAGATATCCCAACAGTGCTGCTGCCACAGCTTAGCCCACGCATTCGCATACTCGTCAGCTTCATCGTCATACTTGCTGTCCTGATCGTCGCGTTCTGAGCTAATACCCTCATCACTGCAATCGGTAGCGTCCGTCTTCGTGCACGAATCGTGTAATAGCAACTCGCCACTGTCGGCGTCTGCGGACTTCACCATGTACTCGCCATACTGTTCGCGCCATGTCTCCTCAAGTATCCGCGCGCCATTGCTGCTCCAATAGTCCTCAAATGCCTCAACTGTCAATGAGCCGCTGCCTGGATTTCGTTCCGCGCTGTCCGATGACGTCTCTGCTGACGCAGCAATAGGACTGCTGCTAGACAGGTCTTCACGATGAACCAAATCACCACTCTCCGGTCGTGAAGATCTTGATAAGCTCATGCGCTCCGTCGATGAGCTCATGTCCGCCAGCTCCTTATCGTAGTCTTTTTCCACTATATGGCTGTCCGGCTCGACGGCAATAACTGCGTCATCGCAAACCTGACTAAATGACTTCGTCTGGCCAAAGCTGAGAGGCAATCCGAGTTCGAGCATAATCTGCTGTTCCGACGAGAGAGCCTCATCAGTATCGTTGGTGGTCCAGTCGGGTTCGCAGTCCATATGATAGGATCTGGTCAGCACAAACGTATTGTCAGGTGTATGGCCGTCCAGCACCTTCTGCCACACGTCCGTATCTCGCACACCGCATGCGAATCCATCGGGTATGCAGCGGCCATAGTGGTTTTCATGAACCTCCGACGGCTCTACAAAATAGACGCGGCTCCGGTAATCGTTGATTGTCAAACACAGCGCATTCGGCGGGCCATATTTATCTGAAAACAAGCGTCAACGGCCACGTATTGTCCACTGTCCATTACATATATGCATACATACTAATGAAAGTCCAACATACTTCCGTGTGTACATATTTCGCATATTAGAGCACACACGCACATACTCCGTACACAACGGTAAATCTACCTACAATTAAACTAGATGATATGATGGAAAATCCATCACCAGCAGTTTAATGAGTATAAACAAAGCTAATAAAAATAGTAACTTGCCTTGTTTATTATATGTACACTTTATAGCTCACCTGAAGTCTCTACGAGATAGATGTTATCCCCAATTTCTGTGAATGATCCATCCTGAAGAATGCCTTCCTGAACAAGGGCTGACAACGTCTGCTGCGCTTCTTCGCCTAGGGAACCCAAGAAATAGTTATGTAAACTTTGGGACGTTTTGTGCAGGTATGTGGGTACGAGCAGGTACGTAAGTTTATATATTTTAGCGTTCGGTTACCTCAGGCCTGGACAATTTGTATGGCGCCAAAAACAGAGTTATGCGTAAGTCGCGGAGCGTCTTCGTAAGGCATGCATTCTAAAAAAAGGCGCGGCCCTGTCCATTTAGCACTTTCCGCATTTTTATCAAGTGGCCTTGCATACAGATTAGCAATCAAATCGCTAAGCATATAACCAACGACACACCAGTACTAACGATAATGGGGAAACCATTCGCGGTTGTCCTCAAAGAGTTTATCACTTGCTTGAATGGCAAGTCACAGAGTACTAAAAAAGTACCAAGTCAGTAACGACGCAAATGATCGTATATAACACTATGCACACCACATGAAGGTCGCCCAATATATATATATATATTGGCTTCATAATGCCTATCCCAATAGGATTATAAATCGAACTGTTTAAAAAAAATATTGTTATCGATCAAATGGGAACGATGTTGATCGGCACCGTATGCCACTACTTGCGAATTCTGTTCATTACGTTTTTTTGCGCAGTTAATAGAGTTACGTGCTCGACCGTATTACGCTTATACTATGCTTGGAATCAAACGTCCGCTCTCAAACCGTACCAACACGAAGTGAACACGGCAGTTTAATTATGCGCCGCTGGCATCCGAATCTTGATATATGGTACGCTCTGTTCCACACCGAGCAAGTATGAACTACGTCTATCATCTAAACAGAGCAGGCACGTCGGCTGTGCTGTGTCCTGCGGGGGGGTGACAAGGAGAGTTATGTCAACTGACACAGCAACTCGCAACGGCTAGAAAATGGAAGAAGGAGCCGCCTTCGGAGTAGTTTCGACCGAAGATGCGGATCGAATGCGGCAGCAGTGCAGGCACTTCACCCACCCGTCTTATTAATCACCATGAGGGAGTCTCCGTGCGAGCGCTTGGCCACTTTCGGCATGACAATGTGCCGGCTGGCCATTACGCGCTCGCAGTGCGCGATGCCCGGTAGCGTTTCGAACATCGTTTCGAAACGTCTCGGCCTTCACCGTAGTTCTTAGTAGTTCATTCACACCGAACGCCACACAGATCACTCACGTAGTCCGCTGCTGCTGCTGCTGCTGCTGCTGAATGGATAACAATGAAACTAGTCGACGCCACTGAAGTTTCGCGTGAAATACAATCGTAACTTTCACTTGTAGCGGAGATCCGCGTTGCGCCAAAACTGCCGCTTCTCGCAGATGCTTCGCCTCTGTTGGTGGTCTATAGCAGACGATGGTCTAGCGTTGATGGCGCGCATTTTCGAAATAGAAGCGACCTAACCTTGAAATCTTTTAGCATATACAGTCGAGCCCGGTGGCGTGGTGGCATACGTCTGCGCCTCGCGACCGGAGGAGGAGACACATAGGAGGTGCGATGCGGGTTCGAGCCCCACCGTTGCCCCACATTTGTATTTATGGGGCATGTCCGTCTATGAAGCAATGCGAAAAGCAGTCCCATGGACGTTAAAACTTGGCTGAGAGTCAGCCCTGAATATATTATTAAGCATATACAGGGTTCATATCATAACCGTATGCACTTATTCGAAGGTTTGGTGGACCTCGTCAAGAAAGATCTTTTTGAGTAGTAATTTCGCCGTTTTTCTCCTACATAGTTGTTCAAAAATCTACGTTTGCGGGAGAACCAGTCCACATGCAAAAGGCCAATAGCCGCCAGATAAAAAAAAAGTCGATATGTTGTCATGTTACTTACGTTGAAGCTTTCACGTGCAAAACCAAATAAAAGGTTGCCATTACGAACAAAAGTTTGCGTTCAAAAAACCATTCTCAGGCAAAGGCAAGTTGAATCCCCATCATTGTCGCACCACAACGTGATGATGCTGCGTTACGTAGTTGCCGAGTAACTACGTTTTTTCTACAGCCACAGTTGTTATGTTATACGTTGAAGCTTTCTTGTTCAGAACTGTAAAATTTGGCCAGGCATTTCGGACCCCTCCTTCCATTCGGAAAAAAAAATTCTTGCCGAGTACCCTTGCTGAAGCAGGCCAAAATGCTAGCAAGTATGCATGTCTTCGCTTTTGATATGGCTTCAACGTAAGACAAAACAGCATATATCGATGGCTTTTTATGGCTTGCCTTAATTTGGCTATTTGCCAGTTTGCGTCGGGTGTCATTCAGATGAATTATTCTGATCATACCGAACACGCCGGTATGATGGGTTTCTTCATGTGGTCACTGGTTCTACCGCAAACGTAGATTCCGCACAACTATATAGGATTAAAAAGGCTTATATATATATATATATATATATATATATATATATATATATATATATATATATATATATATATAAACCATGCTCGTTTCGTCGGTGCGCGAGGGCAAGGCGCTCGAGCAGACGCTCCCGCGGCTGATTTCAAGCAGATCAACAAGCGATCATCGCTGATTAGTGCACGCGTTGATGACCGCAAAACTTTGGGTAGGTAAGTGAGAGCAATAATTCGGTAATAGGCCGAACATTAATTTACCTGAGGTCTGAATATAATTCTGCCTACGATGCAGACGTGTATGCGAGTGCATATGCCATTGGATTGCATTGAGCAAGACCAGTTGCGTATTTAGAGTTCCACTCTGTTCGTATTTCGAATGCTGTCCGGTCCTTTGTCAGAAGTGTGGTGGTATACGATGTCGAACGAGCGCAGACCGGGCAGGGTGGACAGGACCAAATCGAGCCCTCAAATAGAGGCACTTCTCTGATTGAAATTTTATTTCTAGTCGTTTTTTAAAGCGCTACTTTCATGTTTTTTTTTCTTCTCAGAATGTCGTGTAAGTTATTTCTCGAGTCGCGTCTTATCTAGGTTGAACGCACCATAGGCAAATTAATTTTCACATCCGGACGACGTTCGAAAAGAAGCGCTGAGGCTCTCGGTGGTCCTGGTACTGGGAGAAGATGGCTTTGTTATCATCATCAAGTCGCTGCTCTTTAGTATATCGGAAAGCGTAAGTTGACAGCAGTATAACAATGGTTGGTGGCGTAACACCTAGCGAATCAACATTTATGGCTGAAAGGCCTCGTGTCATCACAGATGGACTCTTCCCCCGCCCAAGCTTCTAAGCGGACATAATGTTTCTTTTGTGCGTGCCCCCTTAGCCGATTACGTAGTTCATGTGGGTGTGTTGAGAGTAACATTTCGTACACCTTGGTTGGTTTCTTTCCGAGAGTCATAATTGTTTTTCCTTAAACTCCGTAGAGCATTCCATCGCTATACGAAGTAGCCTATCAAGACAATGTGCCACATACTAAGTAATTTACCCAGACAATGTGTGAAATTTGCTTGTTTTGCGCATGAACGAGACGGTACTCAGTCCACACACTCATTGTGGTTAAGTATAAATTAAGATCAATGGGGTTTCTTTTATATATATATATATATATATATATATATATATATATATATATATATATTAGGTTTTACGGTTATATACTCGAATACAATAAAGTGAACCTAATTAATGTATACTGCGTGAAAATAACTGCCACAAAATATTGTTGGAATAAATACCGTGCTGCACATACGCGAGGCAGTTTTTCTTTAAAATCTGTTAAGTAAACTAAGTATATATATATATATATATATATATATATATATATATATATATATATATATATACTTAGTTATATACGACAGATACGTATATATATATATGTATGTGAGAGAGTAGGAGGACTTTGGCTTGAATTGTTGAATCAATGTTAGCATATCCGATCAAAGTGAAGCTATCAAAGCTTCACTTTGATCGGATATGCTGACATCGATTCAACAATTCAAGCCAGAGTCGTCCTACTCTTACATCTACTACTCATCGTATATATACATATTTTTTTCTGTACTTTAATATGAAGACATAGATATGTACACATAGTGTACTAAACCTTGTTTTAATCAGACTTGATACCCGGACTTTAGAGGAAGACTACGTTAACATTGCTGGGATACGGCTTGCACTTGTGGTTGTAGAATTGTTTGCGTAAATCTGCGGAGTCGGCAGCGAGAGATCATGGCTTCGGCATCTCGGCAAGCCCGGATGGCATTTGTGAAATTCGATCAGGAGTCGGCCCAGATGTCCGTGTCTTTCAAGTACGACAGCGACCTTGTGCCCGAGCGACTTTTTACGATGAATCGACGCGTCGATGAGCCTATTGAGGCAGCCCTCAAAAGGTAATCAATCAACTGCGCCGAAATGAGCGCGCGGTCTTGAGGCAAGGTTCTTAAATGACAATAAATATGCGGTATGTATGCATATAGGCGAACCATGAGCATACATCTTTCCGTTCACAATTCTCATTATAGTTTGTCGCCGAGCGCATTAGCAAAGCTCGTGACGCGTCAACAAACTATAATGAATTAATTCAAACATTTATTCACCTTTGCCAGGTAGTATATTGTGCTATACTACCTGGCAAAGGTTAATAACTGTATGAATTATATTGTTTGTTGACGCATTACGAGCATTGGTGCTAATGCGCTCGGTCCCTGTTACTGTCAGGCTATTTTAATCGAACCGAGACAAACCGGCTGAACGTTCAAGACAGCCTTGCTACGTGTCTTGACAGATACGTGGGCATCCCAACGTTGAAACATAAGCTTATATCTGCATTTAAAGTAGAATGAAAGTAGAAATACAGAAACAAATTGGATGGATATGGTGCATAATATGTATGAACACATAATCGCGACTTGATAAATTGTTTGAGTGCTCATTTGAAATCACGTTTCAGTTCCGTGTATACATAATTAAAATTATCGTAGTATCAATGCTGGATGATAACTTGATACGCATTTAAATTCCTCATACTTACTTCTCTTCATCATGCTTCTCTATATGTTTTTACATTCGAATTGAACACAAAGTTATTTTTTTCTGCGAGTTGATTTACCGGCTGGTAGTGTTGAACAACAAATATGTTTTTATGCTCTAGTAAAGCTAACTTTGCGTGCAAATTCTGACATATTCACTGTAACTTTTACGTTTCCCATATGCGTGGTTGAGTTACTGTTGCGTCTTTTGCTGTCTCTGTTGCTCGTTCCGTACAAAAACCAAAGTCCTTATGATGTTTGGGTTTTACGTTTGTACGAGTCGCACAGACATTTAACGTTGTTACCATCCTCAGCCGTGGGCCGTGGTGTATCTTGGGGTACTACCTGCCGTCGCATTTTATGCATAGAGGATTGTTATTCGTGTGTACTGTCTATGTTTCGATTGGCACACCGCATAGCTGGTTTGATTTCGTTGGTACATCGGCTTGGTGGACAGGTGGCGACTCTAGTCTATCTATGGCATTGGCAATATTTTCCTATGGAGAGCCTGTTGTTGGCCTTGGCTGCTTTTTGTGCACTCGACATAGAGGGAATTTAACCGTCACTTCCACATGGTACAACGTCTCTTCCGTCAATGGCCTTGTTCGCTTAGTCGGTGTAACTGCTCCATCCTTACCAGCGACCTCGTTGCACTCCCAGTCAGGTGTGCCATCTAAACAGTGCGTCTACTAAATCTTAAAACTGGTTACTTGATGATTGTCCTATTTTAAAATCGTAATCGCAGCTGTGAGCGGAGTCAACGTTGTTCCTCACTCGAATCGACGATGAGGATATTTAACACAAATCTCCGTAATCGCACACGGCACAGAAACTGCCAGTTTTATGTGGAGGGTCTACAAGTCGCACGGAAAACCTACAAATTAGTTGAAACATACTGTGTATATACGTATCCGTCGAGACCCATACCCACTAAACACACCTACCTCCTTGAGCTTTACACTCTGTCTGCCCGGATCTTCATTTAGTAGTTGGTGCTACGGACTGACAGGAGCTGTGGTGGGTGCCAATCGGATCAAGCGGCCGTAGTTACCCTCGGGTTCCCGACTTCATCAGACACGCTCTGCCCATTCTCCTGCGAACCCGGTATTCTGTAAGCAGTGTCGTCTTCCTGCTGTCTGGAGAGTCGCCCAAGCCGTTCTGTTTCAAGATTAGTCTTCTGTCTCAGTATTCCTTCCGCCAGTGATCTCCCCTTTTCCCAATTTTCGCCCGAAGCGCAGATGTAGCTTGCAAATGCTTGCATTCAGTCTTGGAGTGCCTCCTTGACCCATTCGTCTGCCAGCCTATCCATAGTCGCCTGCAGTGCCTCACAAACGGCTAGAGTGTGGAAGGCGTTGTCATCAGCTCCCATCCTGCAGTCGAGGCAGGCCGCCGAAGGCGCCTTTTTCTATTCTATGCAGATACATCTGAAAATTGCCGTGTCCTGTCGGAAATTGCGTCATGTGGTACGTGAGCTCCCCTCCAGGACGTTCGTTCTATTTCTTGGCTGACGGGATAATATTCCTGACAGACGCCCCTGATTCACCGCTTTGGATACCATCCCACTTGGCCTGCTATCGAGCCTGCGTTTCTCTTCTAGCTTCTTCCTTTCCAAGCAGTGGGTTGTCCCATAGTTGTTTCCGCTCGTCTGCAATTCAGGTTCCACGGAACAGTGCCTGCCAGCACTATCGCAGCCGGTGTACTGACCGTCCTATATGCCTGCGTAATCCTCAATGCAGGAGCACGCTGCGTTCTTCTAAGCAGGTCTCAATTCCTCTGCGTGGAAGTTGCATGCCGGGGCCAGGCTGGACACCAAACACAGCAATGGACCTTGCGACTGACATAATAAGCCTTCTCTTTGCTTCCTTGGGCCCGTGGATGTTGGGCATCAGCCGGGCAATGTTGGCCGCTGCATTTGCTATTGCTTGTTTGATGTGAGGGTTACCAATTATATATATATATATATATATATATATATATGCAACGATCCTTTTCTCGAGGCTCCTTAGCGTCCATACCACTGGACGAGAGTATGCAAAGGCCGCCGTTGCGTCTGGCAGTTCGTGCGCATTTCTCCGAGCCGAACCGGCGTTGGTGGTATTATTCGCCATCCACCCGGTAAATTCCATGAGTCGAACACACCATATACGGTGGTAGTAGTCGTGCACAGTGTACCTTGTGTACACATGACGACTAGTACCTGTCATTCTGTCCCGTATGCTCCTTGTGAGGTTCGCATTTGCATGAGCAGCCTCTTCTATAGCTTCCGCCACTTTACCTTGCGAGTCCCACAAAAAGGGCGCCTATTTAGAGATGAATCTCAAATGCGGTGAAATGAGTCAAACAGAATACCCTCATTAATCCGAAATTCTTGGGTCTAGCTAGTGAAATATCAGAGTAAAAAAAAGAAAGGCACCGCGCCGAGACATATTTCTACCTGCTTGCGTTGTTGACCGATAGATGGCAGTCACGTAGAACGAAGATGTCCTAATAACTTTGTATCTATATATTAATATATGTATGTATGTATATATATATATATATATATATATATATATATATATATATATATATATATATATATATATATATATATATATATATATATAAATGACAGAAGCTATATTTTGGGTAAATAACGAGTTAGGCTCGTATTCTCCGTCTGTACTAATCATTGGCTTTTTTCACGCTTTTACTGCAGACTCCGAATGAATATTGGATTAATTGCTGTATCCAGACTTCGAAAAAAGAAGAGGGCTATTGAGAAGAAGGGGATGAGTGTTGCACAGGATAACAACAGCGGAGTTACTCAGGCCAACGTTCAGCAGCAAGATCCTGACAAAGAATTCCAACTTGACATCAGCATAGAAGATATGAACGGAAAGGTAGACCCTCGTCCAAAGAATATTTCGTAAGATTTTGTATCTTCTGTGCCATTAATTACATATGCAGCATATCAAATTGCTTCAATGAATACCAGCAAACAGCTATTATCACTAAGTATTTTATTTGTTGCAGCGATTATCATCAAAGAGCATTTCATTGATAACCCGAGTCATTTGGACGTTCGGGAAAGACTGATTTCGTATAAACCAAAACTAACTACATTCCCCGGCATTTGTACTTGAGCACTTATGTATGTCTACAGCTGTTAACAGGTATTATACAGATGTATTCTGACGTGTTCTGATTTATTTATATGCCATGTTTCACGTCTCGCGTTACAGCCACTGGAGCCGCAGTTACAGAATCAAGACGCGTTTCAAACAGGAAACGTGCTGGTCATTGGTGAACGGCGACTACCGATTGTTGTAAATGCGCCAACGATTATACGAATAAATCTACCAAAAGTGATGATGGCAGGTTAGTTTGACAGTTATTAGTAACAAAACGAGTAATCACGTAAATTAAGTGATATTGCTACGTTATTCAAATTGTTTTCTTGTTTTATGATGCCAGTTGTTGAGAGGTAATAACCGAAATCCAGCTTGCATGGCTGTTGTTGGCCCTCGTCTCCGAAAAGAGCATAACAAGAGTAACGTTATTTATAACGATACAACTTAGTAATAGCTACCAGCTCTATTAGCAATTAAGCTTAAAAAAAAAGCGTGAAGCTCGAATATGTTCTTTTCCACATGTGTTTTCTTCTTGAACTGTATGGATCGCGGCCTGCGCTGTTTTTGTGGTGGCGTTCCGTTGTCGGTTGAGCGGCTTGTTTTCGTGCCTTACAGATGACACGGAGGTAATCGTAAGGTTAGACAGAAAAGTAAACGTGACCGCAGTGCATTGAGAGCAGTGGACAGGAGACGGTAACTTTCCAACTGTCACGTTAGCACTGTAGACGCTAACACTGATTACCCATCTTAACAGGATTTCCGGTTCAAGCGTACGCGACGTTGGAGAACGCCGATCTGTCTGACTCTGTGTTTTCCTGGTGGCGCAACGCCACGAGGGGTGAGACCTTCGTTGATTGTGCAGAAGGTGACGTTATTAAGGAAAAGTCCCTGACGTGGATAAGGATTCCAGGGGAAACAGACATAATCTATACTCCCAAGGAGAAGGACATCGGATGCAGGCTTCGGGTAAGATTCGACACACTAGAGTTTGTGTTTGTGTAATATTTGTGTTGAATCCACCTTGATTTTTCTCAGGTGATTTGTTTTCTTTCTAGTAAAGTACCTACAGTCATTCAGTAACTATATATGCGTACAGATATGCACATATACGTATGTATGCGTGTTTGCTATTCGTTATAGGTGTGCTGTGAGCCCCGCTCGGGATCTACTGCAGGTGTACCCATTTCCGCATACTCAACTGCAGTTGTAGCGCCAGCACCCAGCCGATGCCCCTTTGAAGATCGCCACCTCCTCACTGCTGAAGTTCTTCCCGACGACTTGTATGAACTCTTATTATTACAATATGATTGCTCTTATATATATATATATATATATATAAAAAAAAAAAATCAAAATACAGTTTGAGCTGACTTTATACGACTAAAAGTCTTTCACTAACTGCAAAACTGCTGATTTATTTTCCTTTAGCTAACAGCTGATATGGACGAAGAGATAATGATTGGTTTACCTGGTACATGGGATTTCCAGTGATTCGCATAATTAATTATATATATATATATATATATATATATATATATATATATATATATATATATATATATATATATATATATATATAATATATATATATGCAGGGTAATTTATATCGTTATGTACTTATTTCGAGGTTTGGTAGAACTCGGCAAGAAAATATTTTTTCCAATGGAAGGAGGACGCGGAACCGTCTTGTTTAAGAGAGATAGTGAAGTTTATTAAAGTAGTTAATCTGCCTTTTCCTTCTACATAGCTGTGCGAAATCTACGTTTGCGGGAGAACCGGTCAACGCGTGAGCGACTTTTTATGATTTTTTCAATCTGGCTATTCGCTTTTTGTTACGCAAGCTAGTAAAGTATCTTCCGTTGTGCAGAATTTTTCTCTGAACACGATGGTATAATCGGTTCCTTCATGCGTTAACCATGGTTCTCCCGCAAACGTAGATTTCGCACAACTATGTAGGAAAGAAAAGGCAGAAGAACTACTTTTAAAAATTTCACTCTCTCTTAAATAAGACGTTTCCGCGTCCTCCTTTCATTTGGGAAAAAAAAAATATATATATATATATATATATATATATATATATGCCATTTAAAGTTACCACCTTCATGTAGCGGGTTGCTTTTTCCAATATTATATATATATATATATATATATATATTGCGTAAAGCCGTAAACTTTTAATTTCTAAATAATGATTTAAAAAGTTAGGAAACGCGGTTCCAAAACAGTGGTTAGCCTATTTTGTGTGGTGTCGCTTATGAAAAATTTGCAACTTCTGTCTATAAGTTGTTTCTTTTTTTCGGATACTCTGCAGCGAAAGTGAGTCGTAGATTTTCAAGGATGACGTAGTTTAGGATTTAATGGGGCTACCATACAATAAACCAGTAGGCATTTTGGTTAGGTCAAACCAATGCGTGCCATGATTAATGGAGGATCCTCGCGGGGCCCTGAGTTGCACAACGCCATTATACGAAAACAGACGCTTAGGTCTCAAAATGGGCGGCTGTTCTACTCTGCCTGTTGAAAAGCTGAGTTAGTTATACTGCTAGTTACTGCGTTATATCGTTTTCTATTTATATATACATATATACTTAGGACAGTAGAAAAATGATATTTATTTTAGCGCGTGCTGTCGAGTAAGTTAGAATTGAAGCTAGAAATAAATTAGCGGAAGTTACATCGACATTTATTAAAAATGTTACTTTCAGAGAAACACATATCTGCATTTTATTTTATACATTTAAAAAACTTTACCAGGTTTCCACGTCTTCACGGTGCACGTGGGAAAATATTAAGTATATATGGTTACGGCAAATCACGTTCTGTGTGTACGGCTTTCTATTTTATGCTATTGCAAATAACACTGTTTCTTTCATATATGTCTGTGCCCCATTTTTTTTATTTCATTAGGTTACGGGTCGTCTCGTATAACCTTCTGGCGGATATCTACGCTCACACCAACTACTCCAAAGACGTTCTTTATAACTATTGTCCCAACGACGCACTCGACTTCAACTATCGAAAGCATCTACTTGTCAAAGAGATTCTTGGTGAGTAACAATATTTTAAGTCAGGATAACGCATAACGCGGAGCGATTGAGTAGTACCCACATCTGAATTACTCATTATATATATATATATATATATATATATATATATATATATATATATATATATATATATATATGTATATATGTGGCATAGAGGGGCTTTTACATGAGACGCTGTCGCCGCCGACAAAACCGTGGCTTTGACAACGTTATGCAGGATGTATTTGTATTTGCATTCCGTTTGAATTAGTAACAACTTTGAATCGACGCGTGAAGTTTCCGAGTTTTCATTTACATTATGCAGTAAATCATTCGCGGTTTAATAAGTTAGCAGCTGCTGTTAGCTATACTATACGAGCATGCAGATGTTTTCAGAAATTGCAGCATGTCAGAGAAGTCTTCAGCTCTGTTCCTGCTGCTTTGTTTCTTTGTCAATCAGTCGGTCATTGTATATGGGCCATTGCTGTTGTAGTCCATTTTGATATGTGTTATTCTATTTTTATGCTTGCTAATGTCTATATTTTGTTTTCCAGGCTATAATGGAGACATTCTTTGTCTGCAAGAAGTTGATCGCGGGATGTTTAAATACGAACTATTTCCCTGTCTTAGTCGGAGAGGTTTCGACGGAATGTACGGTGAAAAAGATGGCAAAACACCAGAGGGTACGTTAAACAATTTAGCTTACATTTGGCTACAAAATATTTAGATAAGGCATTAGAAACGTTTTCAAAATGATGTAGCTTCCTCTCCAGCATAAACACAACCAGACAGGATGACCTGTCTGGTTCCACCCGGAACAACATAATACCAATCGTGAAAACTAGGTGTGGTGCTGAAATGGAAAGCTGAATTGCTACTGCGCGGAATTTGAGTACTCTGGCATTTGTTGTATAAATAACGATTGTTGTCTAGGATGTTGGTCGTTCAGCTGAGGGAGATTGTTTTTAGCGTAGTAATTCACAACTGTCAAACCTCAATTGAAAGAGGGACTATGAACATTATTTCGGATCAGTTGTGGATAGGGCCGATGATTCCTCGCTCTTCGCCTATCTTTCACATCCTGTTCACACGGAAAATATCAAAAATCCATTCAGGAAATATTAAGCAATGACTCTCCGGATTTACACCGGGCAGTGTTAATAGTCACACAGCTTTTTTAAAATCATTTTAAAGTTTCGTTACAACTGATACTAATATGTACCAACGTAATTTACAGTCATACTAGCATGTAAGCTTTGTCCATATGAAAGTTACATCACTTATTTGAAGAACTACTTAAAGGTCTAGAAAAGATGCAGTGCTAAGTGTGCGTGATTCTACTACACCAACGGTGCAGTTCCTCAGCACCTCCCAATTATCTTTTATTGGGATTTACAGTAATAGCAGCCGGAGATTTGACCTGTAGGTTTATTACTGTTGTGTCTTCCCGGACAATTGGCGTTCGCCAAGCGCTTGAGGATAGGTGCTCCATTCTCTCTTATGGAAGTTCAAAGTGCGATTGAAAGGTTGAAGAATAAGAAGGCCTTCGGACCCGATCTTGTCCGAAACGAACATACAAAGGAGGCAGTTTAATGGACTTAGCTTAGACATTTTAGAGATCACACTAAATCTTAAGCTGACCGCCGCGGCAAGGGAACAGGTAATGCTCCCAGTTTCTTTAGGCGGCCTAGGTGTGCCCGACGCGGTTATGATGGCAGGACCTGCAATCGTGTCGTCATTGACCCAGGCGGCGGACAGGGTTAAAGCATTATTGGACAGTGATGGTTGGGACGCCTATAACGGTGAACTTCAAAGACTGACCGGCGAATTGTCGTTATTTGATTCTCCTCCCGACGATAGGGCCAACCAGGGCAATTGGACAAATTCTCTACCAGAAAAGCGACTAGCAAACCTGATTAATAGAGCGCCTTCTGTTGCTGATAAAGCTAGGCTTCGAGCTGTTAGTAGTCAAGGGGCTGGGGCTTGGCTACACGCCCTGCCATGTCCGCGAATTGGGACTCTGTTGGACGACGAGACCACGCGCATAAGCGCAGGGCTGCGGCTTGGTGTTGACCTAGTCGTGCCCCACCGATGTCGTTGTGGTGATTTTGTGGACGCGTTGGCCCATCATGGCCTGTCATGCGCGTTAAGTGCAGGCCGACGAGCACGTCACTCCGCTCTAAACGACACCTTTAGTCGCGCACTTCGATCTGCCGGCTTCCCATGTGTTCTAGAGCCCCCGGGTCTATCGAGAGATGACGGAAAAAGGCCTGACGGCCTGACTTTGACGCCCTTCGGGCGTGGCCGCATGCTTGTTTGGGACGCAACTGTAACCGACTAATTAGCCCCTTCGATGGTCGGTGCAGGTGCGGACCGAGCAGGTCATGCTTCCAGGTTAGCTTAGGCTAACAAATGCAGAAAATATTCCAGTGTAGATTATCCGCACGAATTTTGTCCGTTGGCTTTCGAGACTATGGGAACTGCAGGCCCCCTTACGCTCAAACTGATTCAACGCGTAGGCAGACGCCTTAATCTTTCGACAGGAGACTCGAGAGCAGGTGAAATTCCAGCAAACTGGTCGGAATGCTTACTGAAGGTCATCTCCAAAGGCAAAGATGACCTGCTCTGTCCATCCTCTTGGCGGGGTATTTTAAAGGAAAGCTGTCTCTGCAAGATTTTAGCATCCCTCCGGAATAGCATGTCGTTCGACAATGACCGCATCCCAGGAGCTTTTAGACGACGTGAAGCACTCGGTCACCGTCAAGCACCAAGCACTGTATGCTGTGTAGGCCCACGAGTTTTGCCAATACTAGTAGCTGCCCTGAAAGCAAATCCGGCCATTCTATATGCACCAAACAGGATCACTTATAGTCTGTCGAGGACGACGCCTTTCATCGAGGATCTTGTAAACCACTTTCAACTTCCGACTACTGCGTCACTGCGAGAATTCCGTAGGCACTTTGAGCAGAAGACGACAGAAATGCCAGAACCGTTCTACAAAACACCGGCAATGTTGGACAATACATGGATGTAACCGCCCTTCGAGCAGCGGCACGTTCTCCCTCGCTTCTCTCTCCATGGGTTCCACCGCAAACTGCGCTATCGCACTGAGTTCCATAACCCTTCCGATGAGTGTCGCTGCACATTTTGCGGCCTAATGCACAAAATATCATCATGAAACATGCCGGTCAGCGCCTGCCATCTGGGCCGGTAACATTTTCCGGAGATGCATATACAACATATTCTATATATGTCCAAGATTTACGGAATCGAATGCCGTTTCCGATACTCAGTGAGCGCGTGTAATGTAATAGAATTAACAATTCCAAAAGATGATGTAATAATTAATAAAGAAAAGATGCAGTAATGTTCGCGACTATAACTTGTCTAAATGTTTTGCAGCACTTGTGAATATAGCATGCTTAGGTCTGTTTAGAATCTTTGTATCTTCCTACTTGATATTCACACCATCTCCACCGCGCATGTGTATTTTTCAGGCACCGCAATGTTCTACCGTCGCTCGAAGTTCTCGTTAATCGACTCTGGCCTAGACGCACTTTCGAAGGAAGTACAGGACGCAACGTGCCTTAGCGACATTCGCGACGCTGTTAATAAAAATCCTCAGCTATTGAAGCGCATGACCAACCGAACCACAGTGCTACAGGCAGGTTGAAACAAGCACTGGATTAACACATTCGTATTTATCAGTGAGATGAACTAATTCAGATTTTTTTTTGCAATTATCTTGGTGACATCTTGTGCAGTATAAGATAACGAACTAGTGAATATATAGTTGGATATGTATACTGAACTTCTGCATTGCAAAAAACGGCGATGCAGAGTAAGTTCGTGAGTTTTTATTGCTAAAGACTGCAAGATATTCTTAAAATTATTTTTTCCGATATTTAAGAACACCTATAGATTTTCTAGTACACTGTAAACATTGAGAGAAAGTTTAAGTAATAACTAATTATGAACGCAATTTAATTGTGTCTTGGACGTTCAGTTTTGGAATGGCCCTTTTAGACTCGCCATCCAAAATGGAGGTAGGATAATGAACGCAGTGATCCTGCTGCATCAATTAGCCAAATCCCCTGAAGAAAGTGGCATAAGAGCCTACGGCAAAATAACTATAATATATTTTTTCAAATGTGTAAGTAGTGCACTATTATAAATAAGCTTGACGGCGCTGAGTCACAGTTTAGTGTATTTTGCACATTTAACAAAATATTGATCAGAAGCTGTTTTACCTAGAAGTCGTTTAACGTAAAGCAGATAGAAATTATACATCACTGTATTTCGAAGTCGCGGGCGGCAAATTTCGCGCGCTATGCACCGCAAAATCGGTTTATTCTAACACAGTGGAAGATGACGTTAGTGTGGGCATAAACGCATATATGACACTTCAATATTAGTCTTTATCACATAGCCTTTTTACATTCTAATTTGGCAAAGAGTAATGCATCGCACTTGATACCCACATCAACCCACAGAGGACATATCGTATATAAGAATAGGTGTTTGGTCTGGGAATACGAATCCAGCCAGTGGAATTGTTAGATCGGCTGTAGAAATTATCCTGTGAAGTATTGTGTGTGGAGCTCTTTATATATTTCTTGCGTATGACAACACCGTTTGACCTAATGCTTTTTTTAGCGGATGCTCTTGCGACACAATGCCAGTGGTCGCGAGCTGTTAGTGTGTAACACACACCTATACTTTCATCCGGATGCCGACCACATTCGACTACTGCAGGCCTTCATATGTATGCGACTTGCTGAGAATATTTTGGAGAACGTCGAGAGAGAGGTGTGCTATCGAATATGGCTGCTACATACTTGCTATTCCCGTCTGGTTAATCAATATTTTTTCTACCGTAATACGCCATCAAGAGTGTGATACTGAGCATATTTAGAATGGCATACACAGAATACACAGAAGGACTTAGCCATTATTTATGCTAATTGAGCTTTGACCAACATATGACTACAACCTTTTGTATTTTTTAGTTTGACAATTTTTATAAAATATATTTCTTTCATTTTATTGTTTCTTGGATAAGCACTTTAATATGTTCTATGTCTAGTTAGCGACATTAAAGAAAGTTCGACGCAAATTTCTTTAGCCAGTAATGTCTTCAGCACTCAAGGGTAACAACTCAGATTATGTCGAAATTGTGGGAAATTTTGCTTGCAAGTAGTATTTTTATATTATCATTATTAAGAGTGTCTTTATTTTTCAGACTAATCGGAAGTGTGGACTTGTCTTCTGTGGAGACTTCAATAGCACCCCTGATTTTGGTGTCTACCAGTTATTCACTACAGGAAAGGTTTCCCATGACAGCCACGACTGGAAAAGCAGTGAGTTTGCTCATTTCAGCTTTACGTGATTTTCTTCGACATTTTATAATTGTTCTTTATGGATTATAGTATTATTAAATTTCGTTGTTTCGACCTTATTTCAGCGCTTTGCTTCACTATTATT
The DNA here is from genome assembly GCA_003439945.1 of Dermanyssus gallinae. NCBI lineage: Eukaryota > Metazoa > Arthropoda > Arachnida > Mesostigmata > Dermanyssidae > Dermanyssus > Dermanyssus gallinae. The sequence goes on along the minus strand of QVRM01001984.1, from coordinate 28,901 downwards.
GTCACAAAGCAATAGGCCGAATTTTCTTGAGAGCTATGACACGTGTTAATCTGTAATTGTGCCGTCTCCGAGTGAAATCATTGAAAACCCTAATCGGCAAATTTCTAGTAACTCCGACTCACAAAGCAACGTAGCTCAGGAATCCCCAGTATTTTTGAATGCTATGCACAATAAGCTAAGTTAACACGTTTACTGTACACCGCAAAGTTTTTCGTCTATTTAGTATTTAGGCATAATACAGAAGTTCTTACCTTTTTAAGACCTCTGTATCATTCACACACATACACGTAATCCATACAGGGCTCCATTGTACACATAAGTTACTTAAAACCGTTTAGGCTCTTAACGGCAAGCATCTGTGATAGTTTTAAACAACAATTGGGAATTATGCTACAATCTCAGTTTTGACCTATGTTAAGTATAGGTCAAATTTTGACATATATTTGTAAATCACGAAACCTGTAAGTGAAGTAACGGAAGTTCAGTGCTGGATTCAGTTTAGGATAGTATGGTTTACCTTGAAACTAAGTTCGACATAACTATTTGCACGCCGTCCTTAGTCACGGGTTGAGTTATAATGTGTTAAAACCTTAGGACTTGTCAATATAACGGTATAGTTTTATTCCACCTAAAAAATCATCTAAAAACTTAGATTAGTTGACCAGTCATGCAATACATATAACATACGTTACGCTGTTCAGCACAGTTATTTTTAAGGATAACATCCGCTATGTAAGGTAGGATGCAGAGGCATGGGGCAATAGAAGGCATTTTCAACTTCGGCGCCGTTAAGATAATTGAGAGAAGTTGGTTAGATTCGATTAGGCATTAGGTGGGATGATGAACACGTATCTGTTAGTGCAAATAACACATCCCCAGACGAGTCCCGCAGCTTGCTGACACCCTATACTGAGAATTGCGACTCTCTTCGTGTGGAAAAAATCTTACCCATAACGCATATAATTGGTCTCCCATATACTACAAATACATGATGCACTGGATACTTTGGTGGTTTACCTGTCATGTCGTTCTGATACGTAAGATCAGGGGTTTGAGCGGGGTTCTCCTGATACTTAACGTTTTTTTTTTTATCAATTATGTTCTAAAACGAAAATTGTGAAAAACTCTAGTATTGTTTGGATAGCCTTTCACCGAACGTATAGTTTCACGCAAGTTGCAGGAGCCCAACCCAGAACTAGATAGGAATCATTTGGCAAGAGAAAAGAAATAGGGACGAAACAGGATGCTAGATGCCAACGTTGGGACAACAGGTTTTCTGGAATAGAGTTTAAATAAACCCTGTTGCATCTACATCTGAGCATCTAAGTCTACCTAACCGAGGGGCGTCTGCTCATTCAAAGTGAACCAAGTATTTTTTTCGGCCAACATTTAACGCCCACGAACCCGTGTGTCTGCTCCGGTCGTAAGGTGTACGCAAATTAACCGCGCCACTGGGCTCGTCGACAATGAATCGACATCTTGTTGCATGTTGTAAGCCAACGCAGCAAGTGGGATAAAATGAAGAAAGCGCGACTTAAGCACTAGGAATCGCGGGTTCAATGCTGCGGCGACGCATATTCTTTCCAAGTAATTTTATTTGTAAGATTTGTAGATTTGGATTACAGATATTACATAAAGATTATAGCAGATAATATGACGCAGCAAATAGTAGAGTTTATGGGAAAAGCTGAGTAGTCCGACGCCTTTGCGTTTTTCCTTCCACTGACCTATTAACGAAATGTAGATGCTTATTTCGCGCGAATTTTGCAGTTAGAATCGTGACTAACTTTAATGCGTTTATGACGTGTTTTCAGATGAGAAAGAGGCCGTGTGTAATTTAACGGCAACCATTGGTCGTACCTTGCATTCGGCGTACGGAAGGCCCGAGTACACCAATTACACAGCTGATTTCAATGGGTGTCTGGACTACATATTTCACTCACAGGTAAATATGCCTATAATAACTCGTGTATAGTATATATTTTTATTACATATTACACGCCTATTAAAGCGAATTTTTTCCGTTACGAGGAAGGGTTGAATGCGACTGCGTCGACGGAAAAATTATAGTGTCTACGACGTAACTAGGTAAAACTTGTTATTGTATGGGCGCCGCAGAGACTCAGCAAGACATCTGAAAAACTTGATTACCGGGAATGGAAAATAAATCTTCTACAACAACGTACTTTGCCTAAGGCTATCGTGTCCAAGATCAATGGGAAAACTGGCCGTCATGATAAGAAGACCATGGCGTCTGTCGGGTGGAGTTAGAGAGGTGTAGTGTTTTATAACGTTCGCAGTACCTTTCACTCCTAATCGTTTATCTTCGACGATATCGCTGCATCTGTCCGTTTTATGCAAGTAGAACCTGTGGGTGTTGAACGAGATGAGCAAGTCTATGATGGAACCTTGGTGACATACGTGAGCAGAAGCTTCACTAGGTCGAGTGCCGCAACTCTGCTCCGCGGATAATTTTCATGACTTCCGTCTTTTTCAACTTGACCGATCCAAGCTTCGACACAACCGCCTTGGCCCTGGCTAGAGCTTATTGTGTATAACCGGCTTATTCTATAGATTATTATGTCGTCTACATCCAGAATGGTCTCTGCAAGACAGCTTGGCCCCAGGCATTGGCTAAAGGAGATATTTAAATATGTCAGAAACCTATATTATCGCCCTGCGTCAACCTGTGGTTTATGTGAATGATGGCTATTTGGAGGCTCCACCATCGATAGTATCATTGTGTTCTTTAAGAGCTGCTACTGGAAGCTCAAGCACACTTGAGGGGACAGCCACGTTTGCAAGAAAAGACGTAACTTAGTCCTTTAAGCCCAGTGTCAAGCGCACCTTGAAGTCGAGGAGCGTAGATGCTAATCATGCCCGTAGAGGAATTGCATTACATTCGCTAGCAGAACCTCCCACGCCTTGGCTATCAAACGTTCTTTGCGAAAGCCGTATTGGTCAATGAGGATGCCAACACTGGCTTCGGCTGCGATCGGCTGGAGACTTCTCATCACCTGGCATAAAAATAGCTCGTAATAAACGAGCAATGTTTATGCCATATTTATCTTCGTCCTGGCGCACATTACAAAGAAAACCGCACATTACACGCTTTTCTTTGTAATGTGCGCCAAGGCGAAGATACGGAGTGGTCTCTTTACTTCGTTTGTAGGGTCTAAGTGGCGGCATGGTTAAGGGGACTAATACGCTAGTCGGGGTTGTCGCCGGGTAGTCGCCGGTTTGTTCTCTGTTGTTGGTCGAATTTTCTTTAAGCGATGCTTATTGAGTTGCAGAGAAAATCGGGGAAGAGAAGTGGCACTATATGTGAGGAGTATCTATGTTGCACGAGAACGTAATGATCTCAAATTTAGAATCTCAGACGATCTGCTCTGTGAGAGTCTGTTTCTGGAAACAGAGGGTGGCGCTGAAGGGGACACCACTATTGTAGGTGTCTTCTATAGGCAGCCGAAGGGAAACCCAGCGCACTTTGTTACCTCGTTGGAGACTCTTGTCAAAGATCGGTAATAAGAAATCCATAATACTCGGTGACGCAAATCTCAATACAATGGCGGAGTCCGCCGAGGCACAGGAATTAATTGAAACTTTAGAACAGTTCTGCTATAAAGAAGTTGTCAATGTGCCGACCAGGGTGGCAACCACAATACGTAGAGGAACCGCATATAACACTTCCACTTGCATCGATCACATCTATACTAACGTGCAGACGTTGTCGTTACTCGCATCTGGAGCTCTCACAACTACCTTCTCGGACCACCACGCAATATTTATTTCTGTAGTCTCTAAGAGAATAGGCCGACCTGCCTCTATGACCTATAAATACAATTACGACCAAATATTGGCAGAACTTGCAATAACTAACTGGAACGACGTATACGATATCTCGGATGTAGACGAGGCGTTTGCACGCTTTAACGAGAGAGTGATGGCGGCAGTGACTAGGGGCAAGAGAGAAATTAGGCGAAAGTTAAACAAAGGTCAGTCACGTAAGCCATGGGTCACAGCCGAACTGCTTGAAATGATAAGGGAGAAGGGGCAGCCTATCGCAGTGACCCCAACGCCCGCAGGCGTCAAGCGTACGAGTATGTTAGACTGAGAAACAGTTGTCTCGTTTTCAAGAAAGTGCAGGCTGGAAGCTAATGAGAAGATTGTTTGCGGTAGAATACAGGAGAGGCGGAGCCCATGGGAAGCCATCCAGCTAGTCATGGGAGGTGCCCTGGAAAAAAAGTGTGTCAAACTGAAGATTGATGATGAGATAGTCACAGGCTGTGTACGACTTTCTAACATTCTTAACGACTATTATGCAACTTGCGTAACGGCCGACGCCGAATGCTCGGCCGCTTACGAGGTACCGATATCGATACCTGAACTGCAAGAGCCATTTTCGTTTATGGATCCCGATTTCGTCCCTGTGGATCGAGTGCATTACCTGCTGAAAAGGGTAAACATTTGCTCGGTGGTAGAAGGTCGCATACCCTCTCAAGTCTTGAGACACTGTATTGACGTTATTGCTGACGCAGTGGCATTCATAGTTAATCTGTCGACACGCCAGGGGATCTACCCTACGGCCCTCAAATTGTATCGCGTTTTACCACTGTTTAAAGGCGGTGACAGACTAAGCAAGGAACATTACAGGCCGGTCAGTATTCCCCCTCCAATGTCCAAGATTTTTGAAAAAGCTATATATGAAGAGTTGAACGAACACTTTGAGATGTTTAATGGCCTAAGTTAGCGTCAGTTCGGTTTTCGATCCAAAATGTCGACGACTGTACCCATCATGGACTCTGTTGAAGAGGTTCGCAGAAACCTAATGTTAAAAAAGACAGTCACCGGCGTATTTATAGATCTTAGAAAAGCATTTGATACAGTCGATATAAATATTCTGATTAAGAGGTTAACTCGATATGGAGCGGATGGCATCTTTTGTCTTGGCTGCGGTTGTTTATGTCGAATAGGAGACAACTCGTTCAAGAGGGCAATGCACTCTCGGATGTAAGGAATATATCTGTTGGAGTGGCTCAGGGCAGTATAGGTAGTCCACTTCTCTTTAACATCTTTATTAACGACATATATAACGTAACACAGCATGCAAAGTTGACTTTGTTTGCGGACGATACCACCGCCCTATTCGTCGGGAACTCCCTGACTGAGGTAGAGGCTATGGTCCACGAGGACCAGAGGTTATCATCATGGTTCAGGAGTAACGGTCTCTATATGAATTAGAGGAAAACAGGTGTAATGCAATTCCTTTCCCGCGGGGTTCCGTTACGATCAATCCCCTCCGATTCCAGTGCGACGGCATAGCCCTTTCGCTTCTAAAGGAAACGAAGTTTTTAGGCGTTACGTTGGACGAGAAGCTGACCTTTGAAGCGCATGTCACACATATACGTAAGAAAATATCTGGCAGCAATGCAGCTCTATACAGAGCTCGACGAATTCTTCCCCAAAACTGTCTGATGGCGATGTATTTTGCCTACGTCCATAGTCACCTGACTTACGCCGTAGAATTGTATGGCTTCTACAGCGTAAGTCAGGTGACTTACGCTGTAGAAGCCATAACCCAGGTATACCGCGACCTGATAAGACACAGATGCGTCTTATCAGGTCGCTTCACCGACTCCAAAAACGAGCACTGAGAACAACTCTGGACCTCTGGACGCGAGATACAGTGCAACCGCACTACAAAAATATTAGCATTTTGCCGTTCCCAAAACTTATAGAATTCTGTCTCGTAGTTGAAATTAAGCGTATACTTCTTGGAGTGCATCCACACTTATATGGTCTGGCAACATCAGCAACACCCATATCTACAAGGGGTATACGCATCACACCTGCTTACTCTGTCACACGCCAAATCCCACCACTCAAAGCTATCAATTAGAAACATTGCGGCCTCCTACTGGAACAAAGTACCGACCTCCGTTAGGCAGACAAAGTCCCTGCTCAAATTCAAATGCGATCTCAAAGAGCATTATCTTGAAACCTTGGTATCTGGTTAAAAGTGATATAAAAATACAACCATGTTGCAATATATTGTAAATAGGTGAAAATGGCAGATATAAATTATACATTGTTATCTCAAAAAAGGGGCTCCAAACAAGCTATGTGCTTAATGGAGCTTGAAATTAATGTGTGCAATTATCTTACAAGAAATGTCAATAAACAAACAAACAGTTGATATTGAGAATAGATGTTAACCATACCGCTGAGATTCAATGGCAATGCTGCCACAAGTACTGTTGGGGAAACCCTAGATATCTCAACATGTTATATAATAATCCGGCCCTCGGCGCATTGGAGATATGCATCTGGATGAGTTCCAAGCACGTGGGGGACGGACGATGGTTTAGAATTAAAAACAACCTCCTTAAAAAAAATTATTCTAGTAAGTCAATGCTTGCAACAAAGTGACGCAAACGAAATATTGCGCAATAACGCACAGTCGTCCTCAAACTGCCGTTTAAAGTGGGGTACACAAAGAAACGAATTTCGCATTTCATAGGATATAAAAGGAGTGGTTCGCTGTGAGCTGCTGGATTGAGGAATTTTCAGAAAGCCAAACTACTAATTAGTATATTAGTTGGGGTTGATCTATAAATTTATAGTTAATTTATGTTAATGCTTATTTAATTTTTTTTTTATAAAACGCATTTTGAATCCTATTAAAAATAAAATGGTTTGTTAAATAAAAGTTCTTATATAATAACTAATGTATATATTTTTTTTATACTAATGCCGATCAACACAACGAGCCTTTATAAAACGATTGTAGTGAATGCTTTTAACGGTTTTAAGGTATCCCGTAACGTAATTGTAACATTAATTAATTATAAAATTGCGTTTTTTTACGTAGGGACATCATTTGCCTGATGGAACGTGAAACATATAACCATGGAAAGTTTCTTGCCACATAGATTTGGTTATCGGCAGTGTCTTTCCTACTGGTGTCATAGAGGTTATTGTTATTAACATTATTGCAATTAGTTAGTTGTTGAGATTGTTTCACTTATTTTGTTGTGTCCGTTCGTTTATTGATTGATCCTAGGAGCTGTCGTCCGAATCTGTCGTGCCGCTCCCGCCGCATGAGGTTGTGGCTCACCCGGAGTTCCTGGCCATACCTAGTCCGTTGATACCATCCGACCACTTGGCGCTTGTGGCTAATCTTCGGTTCAGTGAAAACAAAGCTGGCTAACAAGAAACTAATAGCGCGACGATATTTTTATTGTGTTTACCATGATGTTTTTCTCATGGCGTGTTTCATCTGCTGATAGTTTTGACATGTTGGAAAATGGCTGAACAGCTGCATTTCTCGCCCTGAGACATCAGATACCGTCTTCGGCTACAACCAATGTATATATATATATATATATATATATAGGAAATAAAACATCGATCGATGAACAAGCGCAAAGGAGATCATGCAAATCAAGTACATCATAGACACAGGGGGCTGCCGAATGACGGCGATAACAACAAGTTTGATATCACCATTCATAGCCACAACGACTATTAGCGGACCGACAATCAATTAGTCTAACTGAACTGCACCTAATGCCTGACAATACAGTTAAATATACAAGGCATGGTCTTTTTGTTGTTCATCGTTGAATGTTGTCCTATGTGTGAGTCCTCACTCCACTCCTCAGGGAAGCAAATCAGCAACGCTAATAACGTAACATAACAATGAGAATAATAGCCATTATAAATGACAACAAAGTGGCAGAACATTAACAGGTTGAACTGCTATAGCTGAATGGGAGGGAACACAACCATTGTCCGCCCGTAAAGTAGCTCTTACGTTGGCCGTGTCTGTCGGCCAACTCCGGTTAAGACAGAAAAAAAGCACAGAGGGCTTGGCTCAACGAGCTAGTAAGCCCTTATAAGATACATCTATCTATATATTTACATTTACGCTAGTCGAAATTATTATATTAAACTTAATAAGTTTTTTTTCTCTAAATAACAACCTCTCTCAATTAACAGAGAAGTAGAGGTCGTCAGAATTTCCCCATTGCCATATGTTCTTGCTCGGGGTGGCACTTGTTCTCGAAGTGTCCGGCGCAGAATTCAACAACAAATAAATATTCATCCTACGCCTTCAACGAACTGCAGACTTTCACCCCCATAACAAACTATACACCTACCATTGTTGTACATTGTATACATTACTATAACCGTATTTGACAATAAGCGTACGCTTTAAGACTATCGTATTTTTTCTTTCCTGCGTACAATGTTGTTAAACCTTTTAAAAAGTACAGACATTTAATGTCACCTCCACTCGGGGAACTATTGTTAACAGTGCAACACAATGCCGGAAGAGTATTTTGCTCCGATAGCTTCTCGCAAGCAAACACCCTCGCAGCTCCGTTCGGGTCAATAATGCGTACTCAGTATTACGTGCACAAACAAATGAGTGCCCAGAGCCAGCCAGCCCCACACAGTTGGCTCAGAACGGTTTGCTTAGAGACCAACGCTAGCTACAATATGTACATGATCACGATTAGCATCGTACATAGCGTATCTGCTACATATACGGCGCTATTCCTGAGGCTGGAACATCAGTGCATGGTATCTCCTCAGCCTCAGGAAAAAAAGAAGCGCTCCGCCTGTTTGCAGATGACAATGAAGCTGTCCATCTAATGACTAAATCTCATCATTTCTTGCGTTGGTCCTTGCAGCAGATCACATAACGCTGAGCCACATGCATGGCCGGCGAGTAACCTTCCGGATAGTTGGTGTCCTCAAATAGTACGCTGTACTCCTCCTGCGGTCCCAGTGGGATTTCGTCAATTAGGGCCCTGAAAGGTTTAGCACGGAATGTCCAGTTAACACCACAATCACCGCACATTCAAATGATATAGGAGGTCAATATGTACTTACACATCTTTATTGATTTACCTTCCGGGGCAGTTCACAAAAATACTTTCGACATCTTTTTTACATATCCGAGGCGTATGTCAAGAAACAAATCAGTATAGAGTGGAACAGATAGTGTCATCTGACTCCAATATTTAATTGCAGCTCTGGTGACGTGGCGCAAGACGTTTAGACCGACGAAATATTAGAACCGTTAAATTAACGTTGGAGCTTACGAAATAGAACTAACTTTCTGCCTCTAATGGCACATAATGCCTTTTAAAATAAGCGATGTTTCTTCCAAGGAGTAACAATGCACATATCATACTCAAGAGCCAATGACCAATTATGTATGTCATGTACTGGCACATTAGAGGTAGTGGCGAGTACATCGGTTGCTTCTAAATTAATCCGCGACTCAACTGCTTAATGTCAAACCTAGTCAACACATCGAAAAATCGATATATATATATATATATATATATCTGTACTAACCTATAGAAGCAGGTTGTCTGCGGGTAGAGAGCGTTGACGAGGGTTCCCTTGGGAAATATTGCCTCTGGATGTGTGATAGGGTTGGCTCGTAACAACGGAAGTGGGATGACCCTTCTTCTTGAGACAAGGTGTCGTTCACGTCCTTCAACGTCGATGTCATCCACTTCATACTTGCCCGACGTAGGATTGTAGTGTGACACCTGCATTCATACAGAAGCCCCAAGGGACCGGTGACGATTGAGTTGAGGCGCCCTAAATGACTTTTCCAATATGAACGGTACACGTATATAGTATGAAAACATCTGTTATCACCGTAAACCTGCATGCATATGTTGTCGTGTATTGTGTGTACCTTGGCAAGGATCCAGTTTTCGTCGTCTTCCGTCCCTTCCCCGCTGTCGGTGTTTTTGACGAGTGCGGCAACCATGTCTTCAACCTTGGCCACGTAATTGGGTTCGGCAGGAATGGCTCCGCACAGAGGTGGAGGCTTTTCGGCTCCTGTCGGCACCCAGAGAGGCAGCTGCATCGCCCACATGCGAAGTAGTTGCATCTGGGCGCCTCGCCGAAGTGCGCCCTGCGGCCGATCGGCCCGCTGTGTGCTTCGTTTCACCCACGACGCCGTCTGGATATCCTGAATGATCGATAGCGATCTCCGTAGGCAGTCCTCCTCATGTTCACAGTCTTCAATAGCACCTCGATAATATCCTTTCAGCTTAGACCTGCCGAGAACACCAGAGAAGGCCACACCTGTAATGCATTTGTTCTACGACAAGCCCTTTATACAGCCACCAATGACGTCAACTACGTGTTTCGTTTAAAACTATGAAACACACCAGAGCGAACTTGTTCATCAAGCTGGTTGCAAACATTGATTACCAATATCGACTGCTCATATAAAATACAGCGTCCCTGCATCATCATTGCGTGTAGCTTGTAATTGTTTTGTTCAATTTAACATAATTCCAGCTTACTTTGTCGACGACAAAAGCTTCTTTTCAAGGAGAGCCCGTTCCCGTGCTTTAATAACAGCTTCGACTCCCCTCTGCGTCTGGGCGCGTCTAGACGCCACTTGATTCATCAGGGCCGCCAATTCCTGCAATCGATCCCCGCTGAATGATCCTCCGGTGGTAACAGCCATTGGTAATTGATCGACGGAAGCGCCGAGTCGACTCATGGTTTCCTTCTTCTTGTCAAACCTCGGTGCTGGCTAACCTTTGGCTAACCGCTGAGCCAACTATTTTCACTGGCAAACTGCCGGCACGTGCCGTTGATGACGGACGGAAAACTCTCGCATAGGGACTGCCTGAGTACGCAGTAGCCGTCTCCTGCCTGCGACGGCTTGCCCGGACAGCCGCTGCCGTCGCTGTTGTTTCCGTTGCTCGGCTATTTGGGATGCCGCGAACGCCCGTGGTTTGCCCTGAACGGTGAAAATGAATGCTGTTGTGAATCCAGTGGTCAATGGTAGCTGACGTCGTGCTACTAAGCGTCGAGAGCCAGCAGGGGAGCATAGGTTGAGTCGAACTGGATACGTCAATTCAGGAGTGTACTGAGAACGAACAATAGCAGATGCTGGGAAGGAATAGTAATGTGCGCTGCCACTGCCACTGGTGCTGCTGCTGGGAAAGCTGCCGGCAGCATTTCGGCCGCGCACGTCCATCGGGCGGCCGCTGCAGCTGAATTCGAATGGCCCGCCATATGCAATGCAATGCAAACAAACATACAACCAACAATTCCAACAACAGCACAAGTTAGCTAATGTAGAACTAACTAACTAACTAACTAAGAAATAACTAGTCAAACCTAGACAAGAGACTAGATTGGACTGACCTATATATATATATATATATATATCCTGCTCAGGATTGTGCTATTTGTAAAGGAACTACAACTGAATTTTACACGAGCAAACCAATGGCTCAGAAAATTTCGCCAAGCTTGGGACATTTATTCGAGGCAAGGTCCAAATTTCCAAGCTTAGTTTATATCTTATTGCAATTCCAATTAGTACGTAAGTAAATCTTATTAGGATTTACACTTTGAACATGAACCTGGCTGGCTTGACTGCTGCGATTAACGTGCGTGATTAGTTAGTGCTCGTAGCATAAAAAAATATACAACCGTTCCACAAGAGTGGCAACTGTTGACGAACTAAAAAGATAATAAAACTAATAACATGTCGGAGAAACGTCATACATTTCCGGGCCTTGGAGGTGTGGAAGGGCACGGCTTAAAGGGGTTTGCTAATCCCACACTAATCGCCGCTAGCTTATTCATGATCAAAATCTCCCAAACAATAAATAAAACAGTAAGACAGGGATGAACAGATTGTCGTGCGTGTGTTACGTTTCGACCCAAAGGCGTCGTCCGGATCTGAGCTGCACGAGATGGTCTTGTCTTGGGCAAATGTGAAATGATGGTGGCTGAACCTCAACCTCAATTCAAGCAACCACTATCGAGAGAAAACATAGAGAACAAAATGAGAAAATGAAGATGTGGAAGAGCCGTGTTATGAACTTGTGACTGATTGACTCACGACTAACGAAGCCAACTAACTGACTTATTCGTGCGGTTGCTTTTTCTTTAGCTCTTCTACCTGGTGCTGATGTGTGACTCTATCGAATGTTTTTTTATCCATTATCGATATTTGACTTCGATCCTCCGAACCATCCATCATGGTCATAATCACTATTATTCGTCGCCCGTACTCGGCTTCAAAAGCTGGTAAATTATTTTAAAAACAAACTTGCAACAAAGGCCGACATTTTTAGCACCACGTTACAGCTGGGTGTTCTGATTGTGGCGGCGTGGTCTAGGGGTGGACTAGTGCGCTAGTCATGGTTGTCATCTACCGGGGTGTCGCCGGTTCGATCCCTGTTGTTGGCCGAATTTTCTTTGAGCGATGCTCATTGAGAATAGATGATAAGCCATACCCCTGAGAGTCAGCGGGCATGCTGTTACCAGGACTGTTGGGGAAACCATAAATATTTTAACATGTCCGGCCCTCGGTGCATTGAAGATATACCTCAGGTTAAGTGCCAATCCCGTAGGGGACGGAGGATAGTCTAGAATTAAAAACAGCCTCCTTAAAAAATGTTTCTAATTCTACGTGTTCTGATTAACTAATTATTGATTAATCGAACGATAGAAGGATGGACCGGTGGGTCGATGCATGACGGGTCGTCACAAAATCTCTGATATTGCGTACGCGACCCGTGCAACCGGTATTTTGAAGTTTTACGTTTAGGTCAGCGTTCATAGACGACTTGTTTGTTACCTTAGGTGAATCTGGTCATGGGACACCATCGGACACCATCATTGGTCAGAAACTTGACCACATACAAATCCTCGTTCATCATTTACTAAATGGTGAGCGGGCGAGCGGGCGATTGCGCGCGCGAACAGATGAAGGCGAATGACGATGAGTTAACAAGCAACGACTGAAGATGACCCTATGAACTATGACAACAAACAAGTCGTGATAGTGGTAAACAAAACAGTAGTGGCTCTGGCTAGAAGTATGACCAGCTCATAAACGGGGCGTTTATACGTTCTGCTGCATCGTAGGTGGCTGTAGTAATAGTAGTCCTTATAGTTTGTAGACGCAGTACATCGGCATATTTGACGGAGAACCAGAAACTGGAATAACTCCAGCAGCAGCAGCAGCAGCACCTATATCAATAGAAGCAACACGTGGGCAGGGTCCAGGTGGTGGAGGAGAAGGAGAATGTGATGGTTATGATGCTGTTGTTGTTTGAGTGACGGAAGCAGCGGATGTGGACGGGCTGCCGGCTGAACGATCACTCACTCATTCAACCAGTCAGAGAGGCAGTCAACTTGCAACTGAGCAATAACTAAAGCGGTGTTGCTGTTGTTGTTGTTGTTGTTGCTGCCAACATCAATCTTCCCCCCCACTCCCCGCCTGTGGTTTGCCCTGTTCGGAATTCGAATGAACAACCGAACCAGCCAGCACTGAATGACTATAGCAATTATGATAATGATGATGATCTAACCAACCAGTGAAGACCTAGAAAAAATGACGGGCCTTCATACAGGCCGCCGATAGAGCGACATCGACAAAACTACAACAACTACAACAGCAGCAATAGCAACAACAACGACGACGATGTGTTATTGTCACCACGATGGCGATTGATAGCGACCATTATTCATCCATTATGTTCAGCACGTTCACTCACTGACCACCACCACCAGCCTACCTGTTCAGCGCCAGCTCATAGAGAATCTTGGTCGACCACGACCATGACGATGATGATGATGATGCCGATGGTGGTGATGAAAATATTGCTACTACTCAACAGTCAGATGTGACTGACTAGCACAGCTAACATTGCCACTACTCACACACACACTAACTATAACATCAACAACAGCAGCAGCAGCAGCAGCAGCAACAACAACAACATTAGCGAAAACAACAACAACAACAGCGGCAGCAGCAGCTTATGTTGTTGTTGTCGTCGTCGTCGTCGCCTCGACACGAGAGAACAACAACAGCAGCAGCAGCAGCCGCCGCCGCCTTGAGCAAATGAATGGACGCATTGATGTGATGAACACACACCTGTCTATCTGTTTGCCTGTCGGTCTGTCTGTCTGTCCGTGTTTCGGTGGTTTTTTGGCGATTCGGTGGTGTTTGGTCGGTCGGTCACACGACACAAGACGATGGCAAACAAACAATCGCGCGCGAATGTCGGCCAACAACAACAACAACAGTGGCAGCCGCGAATCTCTTTTGCGTGGCCGTCGACACACACACACAAACACACGACCAGACAATATCCAACCAACTAACTAATCAGTCAGCCAACCAGCAACGAACTTACCGATTCCGACCAAACTCTCGAAACTTACTTAAGTACTGCGCACAACATTACTCACCAACAGCAACAACAGCAGCAGCAGCAGACGCTCGCCACCTCGATAGATCAACGACAGACATACAGTGAGCGAAATAAACAAATACAACCAGAGACAGAGAGGGGAGAGGGCGAGAGAGAAAGAAGAATCGAGACCGCTGTCTTGGCTGTGATCGGTTGGTCGGTCAGTCGTCGCCCTCTCCAGCAAACAACCCTCATCATGCGCACTGACCGAGCGAGTGAGAGCGAGAGAGAGAAAGGGAGACACAGGGAGTGAGAGAGAGAGAACCGGTTGACCGATTTGGCCGTCTCTTGCCCCCCCTCCTCTTCCGCCCTCCCCTCCCCCCCGGTCTTTCCTGGTGGTCTATGACCGTCATCGCCTCTTCCTAATCACGAATCCGTTATCTCTGTCGCTTACTCGCTCTGCGTAGCACCCCCTACCTACATCGACCGTCATCTGTTCATTCTCTAACATGCAAACACAGCATACTATGTATATATATATATATATATATATATACGGTCCTGCGATCACAATAAGGGGCTAAGAACACGACTGGATCTTATGGAGCTAGTGAGTCCCACACGCAACGCCCGGCCTGCATCCTGCATTCTACCAGTTAGCTTTATAGCAAAAAATAAAAAGCATATCTAGCACTTTGAACTAAGTTAGCAGGAGTGTCCAAACTCTGACCACTGCAAGATCTGCAACTCGCATTGAGGATCATTAAAATCGTACCTAGGCGTCATCATCTGTGACGAGTCAATGAGAATTAATAGAAACCGACCCTCGTCGATTATTGTTAGAAATCCTCGAGCCAGAAAGACCCGCGCCACTTGTTCGACTAGTGATAAATCACAACGTAGCCAGCGAGAACATTTTTGGAGAGTCTGAGGTGGTTGTGCAGGATCCTACAGAAGGACTTGGCACTCAAGCCCATATTTGAATTTTCTACATAGACATAGATGGCGCTATCCACCAGTGCTCAACTAGCGTAAACTCAGTTGCAATGCGCTCGACCCAAAAACAACTATCTTAGAGTATATTGTTTTGACTGTTTGCTTGCTTATTGACATTTCTTGTCAGGTAATTGCACACATTAATTTCAAGCTCCATTAAGCACATAGCTTGTTCGGAGTTCCTTTTATGAGATAACAATGTATAATTTATATATGCCATTTTCATCGATTTACAATCTATTGCAACATGGTTGTATGCTTATATCACTTTTAACCAGATACCAAAGTTTCAAGATAATGCTCTTTGAGATCGCATTTGAATTTGAGCAGAGACTTTGTCTGCCTGACGGAAGACGGTACTTAGTTCCAGTAGGAGGCCCCATATCCATGATGTAAAAGAAGAGTACGATATCTTACTTCCGATAACTAAAAAAAACAGCACCAAAAGTAATTTCCTCGAGTACTCGTTTACTTTCCGAAGATCAATTTCAAATTTGTAGATTGGATTTCAGTAGTATATCCACGCGTGATGTTAATGTGCTTTGCAAAGGCATCCTTTACAATATAAATAAAAATTGCACTACTATATGCATGTATGTCATGTCATATAACTTTTGAAGAAGGTTGTACAGGATAATGAATATACTGCGCATGCATTTACTACTTATTTGGCCCTGTTTCCTGAGAATGCACTCAGTCAAGGCTAAATAAAAATCACCACCATCGAACAAGCAAGGGTAACAAAACAAACTCATGAGTTCCTACTTTTCTGGAGAATCCTACAAACCTACCCTAGCAAGCTGTTGCCTGTATAATGGTTCTAAATTCACTACGATCTCATAGAGCACACAACGCTATACAAATGTATTTATTTAGAGATAGGGCTGGCATACAGCAGAAGTCTGCGTAATTAAAGCTCGCATCACACAATACAAATATGATAGTTTTCGATTGGCTATTTAGTAAATCAGCGAGTGGCACAAACGAATCGAGAGTAGCTACAATAGTCCACTAAAGCACGCGAAATTAAGAATATAATTGACAGTATCTTTATTGGCAATAACATGCGAATAGCTGTAGAAAACTCAGCAATTATATATATGAATATATAGATAAGAAGGTTTTATTATTCTCATGATTGTTTTACAATTGTACAGAGGTTCACAGCTCCTCAAAGCCATCGAAGGCTAGTATGGAGTGCTTACATTGCATCTTATAAGTCTTCTCATAATTTGATTTATTGAATAAATAATTGATTTATTTTTCTTGCATTACATTATGTATATGTTACACACATCACGAATCATTACCTAAGCCAATGTGCCTAACGAGAGCCTATTGCAGCTATCACGTCTCCGATTCGTTTATGCCAGACAGCAGAATCCAGACGTTGTTTTAAAAAATGTCGACGACCTGCTATCACCGATGACTTATTAACCAAAGTGCTGAATTTGCGGATCAGCTGCCTAGTTTGAGCGTCAGGAGCACCCAAGGGCTCAAACGAGAGAGGGCAGAATTCGTGAGGATACCGAAGTGATGAGTATTTTCTTCTTAGCTTGCTGGTTTCTACAAGGTGGGCTGCATAGCCATCTCTGGATGCGTCGCCACCGACCATAGAAGGGGCTAGGGAGTTGGTAACGGTTGCATTCGAAACGAGCATTTTGTCTCGCTCGAAGGGCATACGTGTCATCCCGTCTGGACGCCTGCCGTTCTCCGCTAGGAGTCGGACGACCGAGTGACCTAAGGGCTCTGCTGAAGGGCTCATTAATAGTGGCATGTCTAAGGCGTTTTCCTGCGCTGATGATACACGATAGGCTGTGATGTCCCAGTTTGTCGACGGGGTGACCACATTGACACCGATGAGGGCTAACTGGGTCTGCCCCTAGTCGCAGATCGACTACTATGCGAATCGTCTCGTCATTAAGAAGGGTACGTGGTACAAGGAATTGTGTTTGACGCAGCTTCATTGAAGACACGTCTTTGCACCTCATCGTGCAAAAGGGCACCCCAATAACTCAATTCAAAAAGAAAACACAATTTAACGTCATGTTGGATTAAAACGTTCACTTTCTAGTCTAGTGGCGACATAAATACGTACGCCCTTAGTAAGTGCTGGAGAAGCGTACGATCGAACATAAAAATCTGGTTCGTTCACATGAGCCGAACCAATTAAGGAGCGGGTTAAGTGGTGGTCACTAAGCTGCACGTGTGATATGTTTATGGAGATGCACGACTATTCTTTGAGCAGTAACTACAGAGACAAGTTGTCAATATTTGGCATACGTCCCGCAATATTGACTACTTGTCTTTTCCTACTATTTTCACGATGTATACATCCTATTTTTCCAATCTAAAATTAACACTCATTTGCGCGGGTTTCAAAGTAGCGTCACAGGAATTTTGTACTTAACATCCAAGAAAAAACACTAGGTTTATAGAGAATTCTGATCTCTTACAGGTCAGTATACAGGTAGTTCAATAAGTTCTTAGAATGAGCTTTTTAGAATTCGAATTTTGGCGCGCTTCCACCGCTATTAGGAACTGCAACTAGCACTCAAAATACTATGGTGATTGGCCGTTGCGATTTCGTTTGATAGCTTTTCCCGTGCAACGTATCAACGTGATTTTTAAAAATAAAGAAAAAAATAGTTTCGAGTGGTTATCAAGCATTTTTATTTCAAAGGTTGGAATGCGACCCAAGTAAAAATTGGGTTGGACGAGACGTACGGTGACTCTGCGCCATGTTTTGCCACTGTTTCACACTGGATTAATGTGTTAAAAAGAGGTCGCAGGAGCACCGAGAATGAACTACGTCCAGGAGGCCAAAAAACGGCAACTGATGAGGAAAACATAGAGAAAGTGCGAAACATCGTTGGCACAGATAAGCGAATGAACATTAAGGAGATAACGGAGGCATTAGGAATTAGTTTAGGTAGTGTGCATTTTATCCTATACGAAAACTTGAAGATGAAAGAGCTCAGAGAAAAATGGCTGCCGCATTTGCTCAACCAAGGTAAAAAAAAACGCGCCTGTTTTCGCTTCACAGCGAAATTTGGCCAACATGTCGAACAATCCGTCGGATTTTTGGCGCAGATTCATGACCGTCGATGAAAGCTGGGTCCATCACTACACTCCCGAGACCCAAGAAGCATCTTGCCAATGGTGTGCACCTGATGAAGGACCTCCGAAGAGGGTGCGGACAACGGCATTGACCGGAAAGGTGATGGCTACAGTTTTTTAAGACCAACGTAGAATAATGCTGGTCGACTATCTTGAGAGCGGTAAAACGATCACAGGAGAATATTATGCAAGACTGTTGGACTGCCTTTAGCAAGAACTCATCGTGAAACGGCCCGCTTTGCAGAAGAAGATTGTCCTGTTTCATCCGGACAATGCTCCTGCACACAAGTCCCGGCAAGCATCGGCAAAACTGGCCCAACTGAGATTCGAACTTATTGAACAACCTTCCTATTCTCCAGACCTGGCCCCCTCTGATTATTTCCTCTTCGAACATTTGAAGAATAGTCTCGGTGGAAAGCGTTTTTCCAGCAATGAAGAGGTTAAGGCTGCTGTCAATGCCTATTTTCAGTCTAAAGACGCGGAATTCTACTTAAGAGGTATAAAAGCTCTGAAATCTTGATGGGAAAAGTGTATTGAGCATCTCGGGAGTATATCGAATAAGATAAATTTAAAAACATGATTTGGAAAATTCTTGGTTTTCATTCGAAGAACTTATTGAACTACCTGTATTTCGCAGATTTCTGGCTCAGGCAGGTCGGGCATTCCTGTGAGGCTGCCGTTCCACTTCTTCGTTTTCTGTTTGCTGTCTTCAAAGGGCTCTTTAGTGAATGTTTAAATCATTCTTTGTTACCTTCTTCGTTCTGGGGTGCACCTCTTTTGGTTTCTACTCGCCATATTTTTTGCTGGAGTTGGACCCTAGAGCTTCGGTTGAGAAATCCCTTTTCCGTTTGCTTATTTTTCTATATGCCTATACCTTAGGCACATTGCTGAGCCAGCCGCACGCCCGATCTTCGGAGTTCCCCTTTTAATTGCTAGGTTTAAGGTAGAAGTGTTCGGTAGAAGTATTCGTTTTTCCTATAGTCGCCTCTTGGGCGTTATTTGGTCACACAGCCGCCGTGACAATTCGTTTTTCGATTCACAAAGCTCATATCTGACCTTAACTGTTGCGATCTCATCTCGAATATTCTTTCAATTCTGTTCCAACATCTATTCTAGTACTATCTTGATCGTACTTGATCATATGATGACTAGCCCAACTTAGCTAACAAATCATTCGGGCCATCGGAAGTATCTATCCTTTTACGATGCTGACTTCCATTCTATTGGGTCCCGGTGTACTACTTCTAGTCTTTCATTTGCAGATAATTTAGATATATAAATAGTTTTTATTCGTTTTTTGGGTGGTTTACATTTATACCGAAGTTTGCAGCTCCTCAAAGCCATCAAAGGCTAGCATGGAGTGTTTTTATTACATGTCTTCTTATTGCTTTACATACTGTCATTATGATTATTAGCATATTCGGATCATATTATAGTAAAATACCTAAATAGTATGGTTTGGCATTTTGTTTGAATATGGACAAATAACATATTGTGCTCAATGTCTGCATCCGAAGTTTGATATTAACAAAAACGATATTAGTTACAATATCTTGTCAGATTTATTATCAAACATGTCACACAGGCATGATAAGAAGTTGTGTGTGTTATCCCCTTTGTGTTCATGGTTGATGTCAAGTAGGAGAGATTAAGCAGGTTGGGGTGAATTCCCATTCAGATCCGTCTGATCTCAGTAACGAGATCCGATTATCACATATTTTAGACGCCTCACGGATGATTGTGTCCAGGTGATAAGAGCTGGAAGATTCTATAGTGTCATCAGCAAATAGGGTTAGTCGGCCGTGTTTTGGCACTTCAAAAATATCGTTGATAAATATATTGAATGGGATTGGCTGCCGATTTTCTCTTGCGTCACCCAAACTCATATATTCTCGACATCTGAAAATCTCTGCTCGATTTGTTACATTTAGCGTCTTCCTGACATAAAAGAACGTACACACGATTGGACAAGTTAGTCAGTCTTACAAACAGCCAGAAACCGTTTTCTTTGTGTCAAGACTTTGACGGATGCCATCTCTAAGCTCATTATAGGGGTGGTGGTGGTGGACATTTTTGGGCGAACTCCGAACTGTCGGCGATTGAGTATATTGTGCTGTTCAAGATGGCCTCTGAGTTGTTCATAGTATATGTCTCAAGTAAAGAGGCCGCTATGTTAACTGGGCAATAGTTTTATTTTGTGAGCCTGTCACCAGATTTCAAAAGCGAGATGCCGCGATGCAATTTTTATCTGTGGTCGTAGTTGACAAATTGATCAGATATGATACCGGGTTAGCTAGATCATGGTCTACTCTTCGCAATATTTGGGATGGTATTTGTTCAGATGCAACTAATCATATATATATTTAGGCAGTTGTTTTTCCCACAAAAAATCGAGTCTACACTTTCTAGAAACGAGATACCTTAGCTCTTGTTCGTTGCTGTTGCCGCCATTAGGCCACTACTCGTGCATTGAAGCACTCGAACGCTTCATCGATGTCATCTACAGCGTATAGATCAGACCAAACAGTCTTATTGAGCTCTAGCACTGTCTGGTCATAGTTGTGTTTCGATTTACGTGTGATGTTGGAGACAGGCCGAGTGGTCGGTAACTTTTGTTTGGCACACTCAATTCGCAGTTAGTTTTCCGTGTGGCCCTGTCCGACGAAGATGTCTACCGAAGGGAGCACTTATCGAACACCCATCTAGGTGCACAATTTCATCAAGAGTGAAACCAGTCTTGGCCGGTTGTCATGTAGCCAGTCGTAGCCTGGTTTTGCCGAGCGCGTATAGAAACGCACCCCATTTTACACATATGATTCATCTGCCCACATTTCGCCAACTATCGTTAACCCAAAAAGTTGAAGAGAAACGAGGAAAATCCATGTCTGTGACAGTGTTTCTTGGAGATCTTCGCGACACACACCTAACGTGTGAACCTAATCAGACTTGATGTTGCGCCTATAGTCGCTTAATCTCTGCGTCCATTTGCAAATATACTTACATTAAACAAAAAAAAAATATATATATATATATATATGAATTCTCCAGTTTTGGTGGCCGGCATCCTTACTCAAACCATAGCCCAAACAGAGCTTCTGCGGTCGTTGATGAAAATGCACCCGTTTTCCTAGTCTGCAACCATTATCTATGCAATACGTTTTTTTTAGCTGTTTAGTGCTGTGAGTGCTCTCCATCTTTACCACGATCTGCTATTTTTACGGCTTCTAGCTAGTTTATCAGGAGCGCTTCTTCAGTATGATCAGTTTTGTCGAAAAAACTTGACTACATCGATGGCTATCAGCCTGGTTCGCTAGCCAGATTGATAGTTGTTGATGTTGTGTCAACCTGGCTAGCGAAAGCATGCTACCGTTTCTCCATCGTGCATATGGCGTGCAAGCGGATGTCGATAGCTACCTATGATGCCAGGTAGCTGGACGCAAGAGGGAGTGAGTGTATATTGCGTGCTAAAGCGATTCGTGTAACATTTTCGAAGCCCCTTTGAAGTACGACTTGAGTCGAGAATCATACGCCTGCTTTTAAACTTCCGCGCCACAATCTAGGCATGGTCCGCCATATTTGTTGTTTTGGTGAGAATGCAGTATACGGCGGAGCAGAAGCCTCGCCATCAGTCACAGTCACAAGTCATAACAACAAATAGCACTCGCGTGCGGGTAAATCCGTCGAATCGAGTGAGTGCTATTATCATTGATTGTCGGGTTCGGCCTGGCGGCGCCTTTCTTTGGAGTTTAGCTGCGGTTCGGCTGTAGTCGCGACGAGAAGTCACCAACAACAGCAGCACCTCGTTAACTGGACATTCATTTCCAAGTGAGTAGTTTTGTTTTGGCTTCGCCCGTTTGCTTCGCCCGTTCAAGTAAGCAGCTAGCATTGTCAAAGCGAAGGCGGCCGGCCTATGAAGGCGATTCAGTGTTTTTTTTTTGCTACGTGATAGGCTGTGTGCCTAAGCGTATTGGGGATGCAGGTGTGGCAGTGTCGATAGTGGGAAGTGTATGTGGAAAGCTTGGGACGTGTAGAGGATGATGAATGATCATCTCTGACAGGTTGCGCTTTTATTATTTGCAACGCGTGAGGTTTATATGAAAGCGACTTTTTTTTAAGTGCGTTTTATTGATAGCATGTGTGATAACCATGACTTCATTTGATTTTCCTTAAGCCCGTGTACAAGGACGGAGGGAAGTTTTTTTTATCGCTTTTAAAGAAAATGAATTCATATGTTGGTTCGTATTGATTTCTTTAATTGAACGATTTTTAATTGAAATCCAGTATAACTCATATTCTGTTCTATTAGATGTGTATGTATAACACACCTTGCGAGCATTATATATATATATATATATATATATGTATATGTATAGATCACATAGTTGTGCTACTCACTTAAAGGCCTTATTAGTTTCTTTGAAATTACATGTGTAAGTTTAGTATTTTTAAGATAAAACTTGCCGTTGTAACGTTTTTAGGACTATTATTCGACATTGACGCATCTACTGATTTGTTGTAGTAACTGGTAACACGCTTAATAAGCCTGCCCGCATAACCAAAGGCGTCAGTTTCGAACATTCCGTTGGCAATATTTCAAGTTTAGGGAATCATTAGTATATATAAATATATATATATATATATATATATATATATATATATATATATATATATATATATATATATATATATATATATATATATATATATACATATATATATATATATATATATATATATATATATATATATATATACATATATATATATTATAGAGAGAGAGGGAGAGAGGGGGGGAGAGTTTTTGTCGTATATATATATTTGGTTTTTCAAAGAGCAAATTTTTTTTGTTTGCTATCGTTGCCATGTAGATACAAGTGCGTGATGTCATCTTCGACAACTTCGACGGAGCCCCCGAAGAAGGTCGACCTCGGTCTTCTCGAGGAAGATGACGAGTTTGAGGAGTTCCCAGCTGAGGGTAAGTTCTGATGAATTGCTTTCTTAGGTGCGCGCGTGTTTCACGCACCCATTGAATTTTTCATTAAGTTTTGTATCCTCGTTAATGACGGCTCTCGCATTTTCAAACCAGGAGGACCTACACTGGAGATTGTATTATCTACATGGCCTTTTATCCGGCCTTTTATCTTATGCATAATTCAGCTTCGCTAGCCTGTCTTACACAAAGTCCGTCTACGAAGGTTTAGGATTTATACGGGTTTATTTAATTTTAGAAACGAATATATGCATATATCTGTTATTTATAGATGCATATATTTCCTTCTGTTTTTTTTTAAATACGATTTATATATATACTTTTAATTATTATACTTATCCTCTAAAGACAACTATATTCATCTAAAATCGTTAGGTTGTAGCGCTAAGCCTTTTCAACCGAGTACCAGTGCATGGCAACCGAGTACCGAGCAAGGTGGCTTAGTGGCAAAAGCTTTTGTCTTGCATTTTTGGCCTGGGTTCGAGACCCAGACCGGACACTCTTAAATTGGTTTTCATGGTTTCCAATTTAGACAAGGGAAATGCCGGAATGGACTAAAAATCAGCCATGACATGAAAAAAACCGTACATGGACATTAGTTTTACGAAACAATTAAAAAAATGGCACGTACGATATACGGAATGTGTCGCTCCATTGCTAGATTTGTCATGATGAGAATGGAGAAATTTGAGGAAGTGTTATCAAAAGACTTTCCTTATCTTATACAGGGATTGCACATACGCTAAGAATATTGACAGATAAATGTTAGAGAGCGTGGAGAGTTAAGTGTCTAACTTTGAAAACGCACATTGAAAGTACGAATCTGGTTTTTAGCTTTTACGACTACGTCTTAACAAATAAATCTCAGCTTGAGTATGAGGTACTCATTTAAATATCAAATTGAAACTAAAAGCCGTACTTAAGAATAACGCGCCGATTGACATGCTTGCAATATTAAGATTTCTCGGCACATTGTTTGTTGGCACAGGCATAGCACGTCATGTATGGTTTTCCCTCCATAGATACAATAGTTTCTCTGTGTGTGTGTTTGCCAAGCTTTTAACTGTTGCCTTTGTGTGGGATCACTCGTTGACTGGTTGAATTGTGGTTTCTACTACACAGAGTGGACGGCGAAGCTCGACGATGCAGCCGAAAAGGCGAACGTCTGGGAAGACAACTGGGATGATGACAACGTTGAGGACGACTTTTCCGATCAGCTGCGAAAAGAGCTTCAGAAGGCTGGAGTCACAACCAAGGAGCAGGAGGCGAACAAGGTCGCGTGAATAGCGGATGTAATTCCAAAAGCAACAGATTATGCTTAGCCGACCATTGGCAATGGAAAATGCCTGTACTGATCATATTCACATTACGGGCGTTTCCGAGGAACTGTAACTTTCATCGAGTACATACGAAAGGGGAGAGAGATAAACATTACGGTGATACTAAGGCCTAAGTCAGGAACCGTGATGATAAGGCAGTATGAGGACTGTATATTTATAAATGTAAAGATATAAACAATCGCGTTTTTTTTCCACTTATTATCTGTGTATGCATGCGTGATTAGCTATATTGGGGTCACTGACATGGTTCTTAAGCTTCTCACCAAATCTTTGGGCTCGAAATTTCCCAGAATGTTGTAAAATGTCGAGTTGAGTTAATGTTCAATGTTTCTAACATAAGGCATTTTGCCTTTTTTTTATTTCGTTAAAACTCTAACCAAACTGACACCACAACGATATTATAGCTCGTTGCCCCTCCATAGGCACACTTGCTTAATGAGCTTGAAATCCTTGTTTCCCTTCTAAAATATCATGCATATTTTTGTAGCTCGCTTCATCCTCAAATAGCTGTTCCTGTAATCTGAATAGCAAGGCATGCAATATGAATTAATTATAGTGGCCAACATTTGCCATTTACATAATTAATTTATCTACAAACATTTAACCAAAGCGGTGATTACGGATAATGCTCCGATTGACATTTTTGCTATATTCAAGATGTTGCCCATCCGTCATTTGACCGAAAGCAGTTTAGTTGTGAACATTACGTTTATTTGGGTTGTCTTGAGCCCTCATAATTGTACCTATTTCCGAAACTGCATGTCGTTTTTGTAATCACAAACTTATATAATTATGTGTGGGTTTCAAAATATGTAGGCTTTTCACATGTTCCAGTTTTACCAGGTGCGCTTCCATTCTTACTAGGTTCCAATCCGGGCGCGAGCTGGCCCCTTTGTACATAGAGAATACCTTATTTAAGCATGCACCGAATTCGTAAACTAATGGCGCACACTAGAGCATTCCTGTGGTACATGCGGATATTGCTGAACTTCTTTGGATCGATCAGACGATCAAGAACTTATTTTAAGACGGGGTTTAATCAAACACATTCATACCACCGTTTTTTCGAGCTGAAAGCGAATTATTAGTTGCAGAAAAGAGGTGTGCTTTTTCTAGATGCACATTGTTTCCCTCCTAGTTGTAGATTCTAGGGCATTAAGTAGCTGACGCTGTTACAATTTTGAGTACGCGACCTTTCGAAGTGACAACATCAGCTCGATCTTTGACATACTACCAGTCCGCTTGCAAATCAGATGCCAACATTTACCAATCCACTCTAATGACCCGTTCATAATAGCTGCAAGACTGTTGTTTCATTTCGTATAGTTTATTTCTTACAAGCACAGTAGTTACATTTTATTTTAATTAATGAATACATTTAGTTTTAATTGTGCCTTTTTAGTACGTTAATTTGTATGCTAACATCATCCATTTAATGCTTCAATTAAATACAAAACTGTTCAAGTATAGGTATGACCAGGACACATGACCCAATATTTCTTGAATCTGGGGGCGTTCGCCACCTCAGGATAAAAATAACGGCCCCAATTTGATACCAGCCTATTTTAAAGCCGCGTCTAAATCCTACCATGCTGGGATGTGGAGTGCACATTGATAGGCAATTCTGATTAGTTTTACTATGATCTCATCGAATCAAGAAATAACAGCCAGCAGCACTAAAACGCCTTGTGTGTTTTCAAGACAAAAAGATTTATTCTTAATTGTCGGTTTCCATATTTTCTCATGATGTGTGCGGATACTTGCATATATTATATATATATATATATATATATATCGCTCTCGACTACCGCAACTCGAATAGTAGTTCAATTTTCTAAGATTGTGTTAGATACAGTCATAATACTTAAAATCACCGTATGATGTATAAGTTGTTGGAATAGTTATGGTAGCGTTATTATCAATATCAACTATACCTCAATACATTAATGCATGGATCCCAAAAATGTCGAAGTGTTTGTTATTGGTCTTACTGTTGTGACTCTTATTATTGATAGGACTTGAATAGGTTTACACAATGAAGACATACTGCTTAGAATAATAGTTACAATAACAATAATAGTAATAATAATCGTCATTATTATGATCATTCTTATCATATTGTTGTAAATGTTGCTGTCCGAGCTGACACGATGCACGTATATCATTCCAATTGTCTTTCGAAATTATCCAGTGGTCGACCAACTTCCCTCATTGGTGGGTTAGGCTTGTCCTTTTAGCATTAATGTTGCTGTCGCTGCTGTTGTTGGCTCGAGAGAGCCCGGCTGGCTGAGAAGCACTAGGAAACCGAAACGGTGTTAACAGAAATAACAAGTGTACCACGAGCATTTGCCTCATTCTAAGTGAGCCCAGCAACATACAAAGTTGCATTTGGCTCGCCGTTATTGCCATTAATTGTATTGTTGCTGCCGTTATGTTTCCGTTTTGTAAAATTCGCCTGGTTTTGTTTTGGGGTTTGAATTACACCCGTGTTAACGGTTTCCTGATGGTATTAAATTTGTCCTCTTTTCGATGCTATCGAAGACACTGGCGCAAGGACGAACGTTGGGGGCCAGTACTGGTAAAAAAAGGCCAATGTTGCCATCACAAAGGCCATAAAGTCACAAAAATAAAACCAGTATAAATAACGGCCTAGTTAAAACCAATAGAACTGGCTACCTTAGCTAATCTGACCCCCTTGCGTGGGTGTTTGACTTTCGGTATTGTTGGTGCTGCTATTTTACAACCTTGCCTTGTTGCTCATGATGCTTGGTTAGTCACTCACGTAACCGTCGTCGTCTCCACGGATACACAATAAATAATCTTGCCTGGCCACTTCTTTAAACTAAACAGGATCACTAATATTGTGTCTGGCAGCCATTTTGTTCATATCAGCACTTCTCGATCTCAGACCAACAAGAATAGGTAGTAAGTGGAATTTTACCAATATAATGATTTTTGGGTTTTGTGGGCACTCCTGAAAAAGATAAAACTAATACCTTGGCTTGCAAAACATTGTACACGAGTCTGGCTAAAATCGAGAATCTTCGCCGGATCGACAGCCGATTGGTTGCTCTAGTAGCGCTCTTCGTAACACAGGAAAAGGCGTGCAGCTCGAAAACCATACCGTACTGGACACCTCGTAGCCGAACACTTCAGGTACAGCGGGACCTAATCGTTCACCATTCACGATGACAAGACTGTCATAAATCACTTTATTATTACCTGCCTTTGACTCAAAAAATAAACTAAAAAAATACAAGTCTTCGTCACCGTCGAGACTTGCTCATAGCATAAACATCATATTTAGCCCCAGACCGTAGCACAAAACTCTACGCAACCGATAGCCGGCGACACCGGCCTGTCTGTAGCTTGGTAATAATTTAGCTGTGCTTTCCGCGTCCCGACTCATTCATTGATTCTGGACCTCCACTCGGTCCTGCCGTTCGTTTTGCCTGCCATTAATGTATAGTAATTCAGTATTGTCGCTTTCTTGCGTTAGCTAGGGGGGGGGGAGCTGCTACGCCTCAGTGTTTTGTGCCATAGATGCAGTAGTTTGCTTCGGTCTGCTGTGTTCCTTTCGACGATATCAATTGACGAAGGGAACTCGAATAGCTAGAGCCATCGCAGCAGCAGCAACAGCAATGTGGGATGATTCTCTATGAACTATCGGTTCGTGCTATTTGTGTGTTGGCTTCCTGTCGATTTCGTCGACACAGGTTTACTGTTCGCCAGTAACTCCTTCGACTATCGACACATACATGTATGTATCCTGGTCTATTTCCTCCTCATATTCTCGCGACTTCTAGTAGTGATATAGATGGTAGTATCACTGTTCCCTCTCTTGTTTTTTATCGTTAGTTACTCTTGCTTTTGGTAGTGTTTTCATTACCGCAGCCGCGATTATCGTAAATGTTCATTACTGATGTTTAAATGAATGAAACTGATCTTGCCTTCAGTTTACCTTATCGTATTCATTATGATCAGCGGTCGTCGACTTCTTCTTTGTGTTATTGATAATATAAATAATTATTAGTGCCATTATCATCATCAGCAGCTATCGCGCAGAAGTAAAACATGCGATGTGTTCGTTTTTCGTTGGGAAATAGCGGTTTGGAAAAGGTTTGGGTGGAAAGTCTGGGAAGGAAAGGAGGTCGTCCTTCAGTTCGCGTCGCTTTAATTGTCGGCTCCCTCAGGTGCGGCTTCCTCTCCTTGAGTGTCCGAGGTCCACAGCTGTAATACAACATT
>QVRM01001983.1:625000-724594 GCA_003439945.1 Dermanyssus gallinae | reverse complement strand
ATCGGGCTTTAGGCCCATCAACCGCCGCTGCCGACCGGTCTCATCACATTAGACGGCTAAAACATTGGGACTAATATATATATATATATATATATATATATATATATATATATATGTATAATGTTATGTTACGTTTTAGACAAATTACTTCTTTCATTACGTATATTTTGACCAAAAGAGTGCTTTTGATCGTGTGGCATCATATCCTTTGCTATACGCAATCTTCGTACTTGGTATCGATCTATATATACCGTCTGATGTGAAATTCTCTCAGATTGTACTGCAAATGCAAAATAAAACAGATGACCTCACATTGTACTGCAAATTGAAATCCAAGATGGACACATAAAACTTCAGTAAGCTGCGAATGGTTTTAGGTGCTGGGGTGCGGAAAATGAAACGCTGCTACCTTAGTTGCAACGAGCTATTGTTATTTCAGTTACAAGGAGAGAATCTAGCACAAAACTTCTTCCACCTTACACCAAACTTTTTGAAAAAGTCGGTGCCCGTCTTCCCGAAGGCAGTTGCACGCAGTGAACACAAAAACTGTACGTTTGCTGAGCGTACGTTAAGGTGGATACATGAGAAAGATTTTCAGTCTGTTTTCCTATCAAACTAATTGAATCACCTAATATCTGGGTTTCGTGTGCCGAACAACTCCTTTGGGCAAACAAAGACATTTTCTATTCTATTCTCTTTTAGTGTGGCACGTCGTCGGCCGTGGATACCAAATATTAGCATGTGGATTCTATTTGGAAATGTGTCGGTTCATTTTTCCGTTGTCAACCGTCTGCTAGAATCGCGGTGCTGAGCAGTAGCAGGAACATTTTGTGTCTACCTTGTGTTTCATCGAGTACATTGGCAGAAATCACAGAGATGGGGACCGTGGTAGGAGAGGGGGCCGGCTTTTCCACAGTAGACTGGAGCAGTCTATCCCACACACGCAAAAGTCGGACAAATCTACAATGCTGACCAATTGGTAGGTGAGGTCTTTGACGCCCTCGACGCTACCAAGAAAGGTCGAATCAAGTTCGATTTCAATGATTGGCCATGGTCTCCCATTGTTTTTATTTGTTTGATTATTTTACATTTAATGTATCTATTTTTTTTTTTTTTTTATCAAATCAGTCATAGTAGAAACAAAGGCGTCGTTGTCGTCCATTATGGCAGATCTTGATTGACGGACAAACAGATAGGGAAGGACATTTTCGGGCGGCCCAAAAAGTAAGACCGATGGTCCCGCATTCGTTTTCGACGTTTGCCGCGGTCACGTTCATCGGCCATGGGTCACCAATCACAGCCACGAGCGTCATCCGGAAAACAATATCGAGAGTGGCGACAGTGCAATGTCGCAGCGACAATAAATCGCCCGGCCCTAAACCACTGAGCGCGTATCCATGTGTATCCGTAAGCCTTCTCCTCACGTACTTCCTCTATACGCGCTCTACACATACCAAACGCGGTTTGCCTGCCAAGCTAGTCGGGAAAGTCGGGGCACCGCTCGAAATCATTCGATATGCTAGTTATCTCGTTTTGGCCGACGTATTGGTGGCGATGGTGGTGGTGGTGAGGGTCGTGGTAGAGCCGTTTTAGACGTGCTAGTTACATGGCTGCAGTGACTTGGCAATCATAACAGTAGCAGTAAATATTTGTGAAAAAATTTACCAAACATCACATTTCAAGCAGGCTCTGACAAATCATAGCCTAGCTCTAGTAGTTTCATACCTTTCTTACAAATACTGCAAATAAGCAGACAGACAGGCAGGCCTTTTCCAGCCTGCTACGTTGAGCCGCCGTCGTCGTCGTTGACGCTAGCAGGAAAGGCTCAGGGCAGCAAACACATTGTTCTCCGGGCAGTGTGGCAAGATGGACACCTACTAAAAGATTGTTTTCGATCACTGTCCCAGTGAGAATACGATGCCAATTTCGCATAAATATCTTATCTAAGGCAGAGACCAATGCCAGCGTTGTATGGCATATCGTCAACCCGTCCAACCCGACCCGATCTCTGTTCGGGCTCTTAAAAACGCTTTTTCAGTCTAACCCTCAGCCACTAACGTCTACAACGTTAATATCGTCCACAACGTTAACAACATCGACGGGACTGCTTTCGCATTGCTTCGTAAGACAGGTCCCATAAGTAGAAATGTGCAACGGTGGAGCTCGAATCCGTGCTGCACCCATGTGTCTCCTCCTATCGCAAGGCGCACGCGAATTTACCCACCTCGCCACCACCGGGCTCGGCCTGGTGCCGCTCTATGGGCTGTTTGTGAAATATCATATTATACATGCAATTAGCTGCTGCTGCTGCTACTACTACGCGCTGTCTCCTGTGAGCAGCTCTCCTGTGTGTGCACTACCCTCAGCACATTTTCAACACTGCCCGAGCTACACGCCAGAGCACAAAGTCCCTGTAGTAGCAGTAGTAGACTTCAACTACGTCGTCGTCTGTATCGCCCTCATTTTGTTCGGCCCAGCTTCAAACGCCGCTCACGTCACTAGTGGCTGCTGGTGTAGCTACCCCGACAGCTGCCAGACCCGATGTATCAACACAGCTTAGATGAGAGGAATGCGCTTCAGGCGGTTGATATGGCGTGTCTCAAACAGCGTCTGTCTCTTTCTCTCTCTCTTCGCTCCCTCCTCACCTCACCTCACCTCACTGTACTTCACTATACGTTATACTCAATATAGCTGATGAAGCAGGTGACGGCTTCAAAGCCTGACATGACACCTCCGCGCTGGTGGAAACGCCGCACTGCATAAACTGTCATCTCCACTGTCATCATCACCACCATCATCACCAGCGTTGTCGTTGTTGTCGTCGTCGTCTTCTACACGTTTAGGCCACTATTAGGCCAGGTGTCACGGCAGCCAGAGCAGCGCGTGTGTCTATCCTTGCGTGTCCTGCAAGTCGGCGCTCCATTGCGTCTGTGCCGTTCCGGCATCCTTCCCTGAACCCTCAGCGGATCCAGGGCCCGGCAAAAAAACTCAGGTTTAATAGCCGGCTCGAGCAGCCTTGTTGCTTACTACTCTACACGTCTAATATACGGTTCGGGAACTTAAGTCTTACGGTCCGGAATCGGTTACTTCATACACTAGACCAAAAAATTATGGACAATACATATCAACTTAATTGATATGCTTTATGATTGTACAGCACACGTATTTAGCTGGTGTTTCAAGCTGCGCTCCGCATGAGTTACGTAGACACCCTGTCATACGCTGATTGCTTCGTATAGTTGACAGACGCTACTTGGACGGGCGAATGGTTTATCCTTATATATATATATATATATATATATATATTCACACACTCCTTAGCAGGGGGCTTTATTATGATCACAGAAGGTTATTGCAAGCCGGCTTTTAGGCGGCATAAATATGTGGCTGTACATGATTGAGCTTACGAACCAACTACGATATGCAAAGTTTTGTTAACGATAGCTTTCCTGGCAATAGCTTTGGTCTGAATATTGGTTCTCGAACGAGTGTTCCTAGTATTTATCTAAAAAATGTCTCACTGCTTACTGGAGCCGTTTTTTGCACCTGATCAATTAGAGGCCTAATAATCGTCACAAGGTCGGTCTCTGTCTGGTTTCGGCAAAGGAAAGTCTTGTACACTTGACAATATGGACGGACCCATAGTGTACATTTAGTGCACTGAATAGGTTGCACTCCACCGATGGCTCGTGAACAACTTGTGCACCTTGGCTTAATATTGCGTGCTTTCTTCGCGTTTACATTGTTATCACCACTTTTCGTCATCGTGCGCGTAGTTCCAGCTGTTCTGTTGTCGGACATACGAGCCCGCTGTTCGTTAATATTGTTGTTGTTGTTGCTGCTGCTGCTGCTGCTGCTGCTGCTGCTGTTGTTGTTGTTGTTGTTGTTGTTGTTGTTGTTGTTGTTGTTGTTGTTGTTGTTGTTGTTGTGCGCTGAATAACTCGTTCGAAGGGAGCAACGCTATCATAAGCCTACGCTCGGACCAATTTAGCAAGGTCCGTTGAACGTCAAGCGAGAGCCCTTTCCGTAAGAACTCCTCGGCACCCTTATTACCCTAAAGAAACAAAGGTGGTAGATCCTGGCTCGGCCAAAGTCGTGTCGAATGCGATGTGATGGACTGTATCAGTGGTCATCTCAGCGAGCCAACGCGAGGAAGAAGTGAGTTTGTTTGTGGCCTAGAATAGCCCCCACCCCTAACAACAACAACCTTGAACAATGAAGACATGGCCACGGAAAGTACGTAGGGCCACAGGCTGGAAGCTTTCGGCCGGGTGTAAGGCCTCGTTGTTGCTGTACAAACCGTATGAAAAGTAATACTAGTAATGTAGAAATTGCAGCAGCAGCACTTGCAGTAGCTGATTTGCATTGTTTTGAATACTCGTGACTTAGAATTTGAGTGCGGCATTGGGGGGGGGGGGGGGGGGGGCTGAAGCCGTCAGGCTACAGGACACGTGGATGTGCTTCGATACCATGTGTGTGGTGCGACGTTGTTCGTGCAGTGAGTCTTATCTGTGCGACTCGTGTACGAGAATAGCAGCGTTTTTTTTACTCTGCTTTACATATTTGTTGTTTGCCGTCTCTTCCCCTCTTTCTTTTTCACTTTCTTACACTCTTTTACTGGATTGACCGAGTGGCAGAACAACAGCGTTGTACAAAGCACAACGCCACCAATAACACAAACAACAGCAATCTTAACAACAACAGCAGCAATGATAAAAGCAGCAACAACAACGACAACAATTATTGCTACTACTACTACTACTACCACTATTACTACTATATTCTCAATGAATATATGCTACAAATTTGTCCTCGGTACTTTCGTCTTACCTCGCTGAAAATGAACGTTCTTATATGCGCTCCGTTTATAATTGTTTCCTGTATATATATATATATATATATATATATATATATACAGGTTGTTCCATAATAATAATAATAATTGTTCCCTTCTAATGTTGGGGTTCGGCCGCCGTTCGTCCCTCATCCTTTCTAGTTCGTTTTTTGTCTCATTATACTTTGACCAATCAGGTGCCCTGCTCCCATTTAAATTCATCCTCGAGCATAGACTAAGCCTGTCACCGTCATGTCTAGATATGCCATTAGCGGTTAGTTCTGTCGTATGTCTTTGAATGCTGGGCGGGGGACGGTAGGATTGTATGAGTCACGTCATCACCCTCGCTTGTGTCGCACATAATGCATTTGGCGTCCGGAGCCTTGCCTATCCTATGCAGGTATGTTTGGAAGCATCCGTGCCCCGTCAGTACCTGCGTCGGATAGTACGAGTAGATGACCTCTCTGTTAAACCATTTCTCGGGGTCGGGAATGACTTGACGTGTCCAGTCTCTTGGTATGTGTGCTGGTCTATTCCTCGTTCCATTCCCGATTTGTCTGTCTCCGGGCCACGGTTTTTCGTAGAGATCTGCTTGTCTACTATCGCTACCATTACGACTTTGCTTGGTCCTTTGTTGCTATCTCGAGAAAAGCCTGTTTTTTTCTTCAGCCCAGAGCTAGCCGTTTCATGTTGGCGCTCTATTGCACCATTGCGCAACTATTTACGGATTTGGTGATGACTTGGTGTTAGTCAGGAAAGATGTAGAGGCACTACCACGTACCGTATTACTACGACAAGTTTAGTCTAATCGGAGGCAATTCTACCAAAGAGGCAAAAATGTTAAAAATGCTCGGAATGTTTGCAGCCTGCAATAAAAAGTAAACGTTATATGTGTACAGAGTGCTACAAAGTTGTCGTCGTTAGTTTTAAAGCTGTTGGACGACCGTGTAGATTCTAGCAAAAGTAGCTGATCGCGCCGCAAGAGAGCTTCTAGTTCAAATTCTTTCATGAGTGGAGTGTATAATAGCTTCGATGCAAGCAAAGCTACCGTGTTTAAATTCTCTAGATTAAGAACAGTTTCATTTTATGAAAGATGGTGCACAAGCACATGTGTTTAATACGAATTGGTAAACATCTTGTATTAAGGCATCTTGCCAATAAACGTGCACATATTTTTTGGAGCACATAGTTTTAGAACGTTTGAAAATGAAGCGATATTATCGTCACCATTACCATAACATATGATTGTACTCTTTCGTTAGTACTCAAAGTAATCTATCTGCAGTGTTGTTTACGTAGCTTAGTGGTACCCATTAAACATACATCCACTGTGATAACCCCCCCCCCCTCTTGCAGGGTTATCACAGTGGCTATATGCGTAATTGACCCCTAAACGTTGCTAGGTTACACGTTGATAATGTTTATGTTAATAAATTGAGCCGTTTCAAAAAAAATACCATCAAGGCTTAACAATAGCGCTGATACCCTTATACTTAGAAACAATACCAGATCTTGTGCAGGGAATTTAGCTCAACTCTAATTCTCCATGGCGTAGTTTCAACGATAGCAGCGTATTTCACTGTCGAAACCTACGCCTTAAGCAAACTATGTATAACCTACAGCTAAAGTGTCTAAGTTCGTGGGTGGCCCGCGTAATAAGAAGAGGGCCAGGAGGGTATAATTTTCTCATCTTGATCCATTTAACATCTAGGTCCTATTTTGTTTATTTCTTAACGCGAGTCTACTTCTCTCCGAGTTACATCACGCGCACCTTTATCTCGCTGTAGAAGACACACTTTGGATAGCAGAAAGGCCGTCGGCCGATCTAGGGATGTGCAATTGCTGAAATAGATCTAGCGCACGCTAGTAAACTGGACG
This sequence comes from Dermanyssus gallinae, assembly GCA_003439945.1. Classification (NCBI taxonomy): domain Eukaryota; kingdom Metazoa; phylum Arthropoda; class Arachnida; order Mesostigmata; family Dermanyssidae; genus Dermanyssus; species Dermanyssus gallinae. The sequence continues at coordinate 717,882 of QVRM01001983.1, read as the reverse complement.
ATACTTTGTTGTATTAATGGGCTGGCTATCCCATCTCATTGGCCAAAGCAAAGGTTTACAGCCGATATACGTCCGAGTCTCCTCCAGTTTAGGAATAACTTTAAAACCCTCAGCCCCTCAAAATGATGCTGCCAAGCGGTGCAGAACTCTACACCGAAGAATAGTGCGTGAATAATTTCCTCTTGCCCCTCATTAGAGACGTGCGTAGTTAATAGAGGTGTATATTTTACGGTTAAATAGTCATTAGTGATTAACAATTGACGTGGGTGTAATTACTTGACGCAAGCCCAAACAAACATATATATCTATATATATATATATATATATATATATATATATATATATATATATATATATATATATATATATATATATATATATATATATATATATATATATTATATACATATAATATATATATATATATATACATATAATATATATATATATATATATAATATATATATATAACGTGTAAGAGAACCCATTTGCATGTATCTGCATCGTGTTTAACATCCTGCATGACACGCACGTATCGGATACTAGTTGCAGCGATGTCAGTCACCATCGACCAACGAACCAATGAAGTCACTGTCGACACAACACTGTCGTTAATGTGAGGGCGATTGTTATTGCTGTTGTTGTCGTTGTTGTGAATGCCCTTGTCTGACTTTCAGCTCCACACGCGTCGATCGCCGAAGGCAGTGAATTGTCGGTGGTGAGTGGGTCGACGGTGAGCGTGACGTGCGTCATTCACGACTGTTCATATCCGCCGTCGCACGTGTTCTGGTACTACGGCGATCGGGTCATCAATTACGACCGCCAGTCACGCATCAACATCACGAGTCTGCAGTTTGTACACGCAGATGAAACGACGGCAACCTTTGAGCGGGGGCCCGCCGCGGGCTCGATAACAACGACGACGACGTCAGCGTCAACAGCAGCAACACCAGCGGCCGCCTCCGGCCAGGCCGCCCCTGTTGACGACAGGAAGGGCAGCTCCAGGGGGGGCGGCGCCGCCGCCGTCGCTGCCAGTAGCAACGGGGGCGGCAGGAGCAGCAGTAGCAGTCGGCAGACGCCCAACACTAAAAGCAGCAGCAGCGGCAGTAATCGCCGGCTCGTCTCACGTCTGGTCATCTCCGACGTGAGCAAACAACACTCGGGCAGCTACACCTGCGCGCCCGTCCACTCGACGCCAGCCACCATGCACCTGCACGTTCTGCATGGTAAGTAGCGTGCGCCGTAGCAGCGGACTCCTCCTTAGATTTGCTAACGGTGACGGTGACGGCCTAATAGTTAGGTGAGTTATTAACGCCCGGCTATTTGAGCAAGCGTGTGCATGCCTACGGTTCCTATCGGCGGGCAGACGGGCGGTTGGGCGGGCGAGTGACCCAGCGAGCCAGCCAGCCAGACAGTCAATCTGCCTACCTGCCTGCTCTCTGGGATCATCTGAGACTGAGAACGCTCTCTGACTGAGAACGAGTGGGCCGTGGATTTGCCGTCTCTGGAGCTAGTTTTGCTACCACTACTGCCACTTTTATTTCTACTACTACTACTACTAATACTACTGTGACTTGTTTTTTTCAATTAAATATTTGTTACAGCCATTTAAATCGCAACTAGATTTCGTGTGATTACTTCAGTGAAAATGGAGGCCCTTCTATGCGCTACGTTTTACTGTTGTTTTCTTCTTACGTTGGTCGTCGGCCGCCATTCTATCTCGTCGTAGGCTCGTCTATTCAATTCATTGTATTCCCTCCATTCGTTTTCCTTCTCATTATGCTTTCCACCAGCCTGATACCTTGTTTGCTTTCGCTTTCATCCTTGAATATAGATAGTCACCGCTAAGTCCGGAGCCGCCATTGCCGGTGTGTCTTCAAGTGCTGGGCAGAGGAAAAGTGTGTGGGTCACGTCATCCTCCTTTCCAGTCTTGTGCATGACACGCTTGGCATCCAGGGCCTTGTCTATTGTATGCAGGTAGCTTTGGAAACATCCGTGTCCCGTTAGCACCTGTGTCAGATAGTAGGTAGGCGACGCATCCATGCTGCTTGTTGAACTATTTGTTTAGATCGGGGATAACCCAACGGATCCAGGCCCAGGTAGTTCCGCTGATGTTTTGGTCCATTCTACGTACCATTTCTAAGCATCTGTTACCGTGATTCGGTTTTTGATAAGGACCAGTTCAGTTTTCTCCGTATTCGTTTTTTGATTTTCGTGGACCACGGTATCAGCCTTGCTTTTGCGATAATCGCCGTTGTGTTTTTCTGCCTTTGCAATCGCCTTGTCAATGTGCACGTTACTCGAGAGAGCCTAGGTGACTATTGTTACACCCAGATATCAGGCGGATCTGTTGATTTTTTGGTTCACCCCGTTTCGTGCGACGCGAATGTGTCCGTGCGTCTTTCGGCCCGTAAGAAGTACCGTCTCGCTCTTTCGAGCACTAGATTGAAGAGCTTCTCATTTCCAGTTCCGCTGTTAGTCTTATGATGATCACAGTTTACTTTTTCTAAGGTTTCCAGAAAACATATTGGGCGGTACGGGCTGGGTTCAGTGGGCGGTTTTCCTAGCTTTCATATAAGAGCCAGGGTGTCTTTCTTTCACGATTCTGAATAAATCCCGTGTTTTCGTAATTAGTCCGGTCTGTTTGAACATTCCCGGTTGCCTTTGAAAAGAAGATTTACAGCTTCTGCCGGGCTTCCATCCAGACCTAGTGCTTTTCCGTTAGGTGACTGTTTCATAGCAGCAGCGATTTTTTCGTTTGCGCTTTGGGGTGTGTCTTCCTCCTTCGTATCTATCTCTGGGCAGGTACGGTCGGCATGGCTTGGAAAGAGTCGCCTCGCGCTTACCACCAGAGCTTTGGAAAGCGCCAGCCGTGGACACCTTAACTTGTCCATTACAATCCTAGTTTCTATATTTGGATCCTTCCACAAGTCCTAGGAGACAGGCGTCATAAAGAAGGCTGGAATCGACATCGGCCAGCTTTGCCATCTAATTCTGATTGTGCTGATTAAACGTCTTAGTGCGAGGCAGGTTGTAGCTTTGCTGCAAAGTCTATGTGAGGAGAGGTATTCCAGCCGCCAAGTAGACAAGTCGGTTGCGACATGTTCTGGGGACGCCCAGGGTGCATGAGGAATGTAGCTTTGAGTCTATCGAGATCAGCAAAGTTTGCTGGGCTGAGGTACGCGTATAACACTCATTCCCAGCTGTGGGGTCTATTTCTGTATCAAATAAATGTAGAGCTGCTTGGAACGACAGCCACACTGGTGCTTTAATAGCATGAAATGACATAAGATCCTTACGGATCCTTTCATTGACATGTCGCGTAAAACACAACCCAGTAGTTGTTAGTTCGACACCGAGGTAGGCGAAGATATACTCGACAGAGCTTCCCTAAAGATGAAGTCCATCATCGCTAGCCAGCTTTGCACTTAAAAGCCTTTGTGTTATTCTCATTTGTAACCAAGACATTAGCATTTACATAGCTTTGCAGAGTTGCAGGTGCCTGCTAAGTGTGATTACGGCTTATGAAGAACAGAACCAAATCGTAGGCATAGAGCAAAACCTTGACAAACTTGTGTCGTTTAGTGATTATTGATGGCAAGTTCGAAACCAAAACAGAGAATAGGTGGGATAACAGGTGGGAACTGAGATTGTCCCCGTCAGCCACCCCTGTTGCCTGAACCAAAGATTCCTGCTCAGACACACCGTCATCAAAAATAACTATGTAGGCGAGGTACGCCAGCTTATCCACAATCAGTTGTCGCGACGCTGTGCAGATTTAAAGTCTACAAAAATGGCGTAGAGTGGTAACCCTTTTTTGAGAGACATTCGACCGCCTCATTCGATTGGTCTCACCTCGGGCACGTGGAAGGATCTCTATATGGAAATTCGTAATCTTACACTTTGATTAGTTGTGCATGGCTTTCACTATAAAACGTGTGCACGGCCTGGCTAATATAAAACTGACGAATCATGCACTCATTAACGTTGCGGTCATCGCAACATATCATTTACTTGAATGTTCCATTCCGGTATCTGTAAACCATCTAATGTAACAAAACATAATACCTGTTATTTGGTCAATAAACTACCTAGATAAACAATCCTTTAGGACTTCCCCCATATTGCGTTTATCACTTTCTCGCAGAACTCTTTTCATTTTCTGCCTTAGCTGCTTTCCCGGAGAGCTCTCTCCGCTTTCTTTTTCATAGCATTTTTGAGAGCCTATCCTAAAGCCCCTACCAAGCTTCTTGCCCTTCTAGCACGGGTGTACATCCGCAGCGCTGCATGGCAAGTCCGCAATTTTATCTACTACTGGCTTAGTTGAAGTTTCGAATAAAGTGCGACTGCTATACCGTTCAAGTGAGCCAAGATCAGAGTGTCGAGGACCAAAGGCCGCCAGACTCTGATATTAATTTCATGTGACTTCCAGCTGAAGAACAGATGTCGCGACAGTCGTCCTCAGCAGCGTCCGGTATTGCCTCGTGGGACACGCTTCTCATGCTACAAGGCCTAGCGCCCGTGTTGGCCTTCCAGGTTGCCTTCCTACTGATCGCCGTTCGAACTACGTGACATCACCTCAACCTTCGATGGGGACTTTGCCATTCGGTATGTACTCATCTATTTAAACTAGGCTGATCTAAAAGTAAATTTTGTCTCTCCCTTGTTTGGCGTTTCTCACCGGCATTAGGACTAGTCGCACTTGGCCTTTAATTAGCCCTAACAGGCATTCCACATAATTTTGAGTATAATTAAATGTACCTCACAGTCGACATCCTTAACCTGACCGGGTTAACAAGAGAGAGAGAGAGAGAGAGAGATACATTGAAAATAACGTCTATGCAGAGTAGCTAGTGAGAGAGAGAGAACGACGTCCACGCCATCATATGCGTCATGTGCGCTCTGTACAACTGAATGCGTCTATAGAAGACGTTTAATAGAACCCTGCTCACTTGACGAAAGTATATCGAGCCAACAAATCGAGCAAAATGTCCTATTAGAGCAGACACAACCAAAAAATGCTATGAGTGCAAAAACGGCCAAAATGTGATGAGAGCAGAAACGATTCTGCCCTACGTACGACATATAGGCATCTATCTATCTATCAATCTATCTAGCTACTTTACCATCAAAGTCGAGTTTACTCAGGACTCGAACTAGCAAGCGCAACCTCGGCCGCGCCGCTAAACGCTGACACTACTAGCCAGACTATCTGTCCGACCGATTGCAGATGCCTTCACCAGACGACGACAGCACCGCGTCGACGTGCACGAAGGGCGGTGGTGTGCAGAGTGGTTGTGTCCAGTGCGTGGTGCTCGATGTGCCTCCCGCCATCTGCAGTGCGGACGAAGCCGCCCACACAACGTTGGCGGCAGCTGTTACAGCAGCTGCTGCCGCTGCCGCTGCGACCACAACCACCACTGCAGCCACAACCACGTTACCATCGAGGGATGCAAGCGGCATTCGGCAGCATCTTCGGCAGCATGCGTTAGTAGATTCCGCTGCCGATTCGGCTGCTCTAAACGACGATCGGGATCTGTATTGTGGGCTAGCCGGAGATGTGCTGCCGTTAAGGGAGATGTCGCCGGGCATTAGTGTCGGTGGCACAATGCTCTACGAACAACAACAACAACAGCAGCAACAGCAGCAGCAACAACAAGAGCAACAGTATCAGCAACAACAGCATCAACAACAAAAACATCATCATCATCATTACCCACTTCAGCAGCAGCAGCACCATCACCACCACCCCCCCGCTGTACAAAGTCCGCCGCGAACAGCGACGATAACATCCTCGAGGGGCCGCATGGCGCCGCTGTGTTCGGTTGGTGACGCGTCGACGCTTCCGACGTCGTACACGAACAACCGTGTACGGCCGTTGTACGACCGCGTACTCGAGCCACCATCGTCGTTCAGCGCAATGCCTCACTTCCGCCAGTATGAGCAGCACGAGCCGCACGAACACCAACGTCAACACCCCCGAATGTCTCCGACACAGCAGCCACAGACGCAATCGGATCTGCTCTGAGAGGGCGGGGCCACCTGTTTTGGCGGCCTCCAACGCTGGCACCTGGCGCCATTTGTGCACTCGTGCGGTATTATTCAGACGACGTCCTTCAAGGTCCTTCAAGACAGCGTCATCGGCAGCGTGGTCGTGACGCTGGCGGCGTTCGTGATACGGTCTCGGCTTGTGCAGAACGACCTCGGCACCACCTCACAGTTAGGCAGAGGGGGTGAAAACGCCATAAAAATACAGCCAAGCAGCTATGCGGCGTTGTTTACTGCTCCTGCTGTTGTTACTGTTGTTGCTGTTGTTGCTGTTGTTGCTGTTGTTGTTGCTGTTGTTGCTGCCGACATTGCCGCCTCAGTGTAGTGAGATGATTGGCGTATCCGCACTCTTGGACATATTACAGGGCACTTGGACACTTGGTCGGACAGAGCGGATTGGTGGGCGCATGGATGGCACATTTCGCCTCGACACACAGTTGTTAATATCGGACAGTGGCCAGAGCCACGATCATAGATGATCGAACAAGCACGACATTAAGGCGTGCTTGTTAATGCACGCATAGAGAGAAAACGAGAGACAGAGAGAGAGGGAGGGAGCAAGAGTAAGAGTGAAACAAACAGGCAGATCGCTGTATAGACGGTAGCTACCTAGGTAAGTATCTACACACTTCTATGTGGTTGGAGCGCCGCGATAGTCGTTCGAGTCGCATATTTTTCTTCAGCCTGTCGCCCAACCTGTACGCAAATCAAGAAGTCCGAACGACGGTTCGCACGAACGCTCCGACGACGGAGAGTAACTAATACGACGCAGACGGCTATAGTAGATGAAGCTTTCCGAGGCAAACGAAAAAAAAAGGGAGAAGAAGGTCGTTTTTGTGCTAGGAATCCGGATCAGGTAATGGCAACTCGCGACTCACTGCTTCTGCTTCAGCTGCGGCTACTGCTACTGCTGGCGCTGCAGTTTTGTGTTGTACAAAAACCAAGTCGAACGTCGTAGCTCTTGACTGATCGAGAGCTTAAGACTGTCGAGTGGGCTGGGCTGAGCTGGACTGAGTTGCCCATGCGTATGCGTCGTGCTGCAGTGGTAGACGGGGTGCCGGGTTGGGCTTTGGATCAGAGCGTATCAGAGGGGTGGCGGCACAGATCGCCGCGCAGATTTTGCCAGAACGATACATACGTCCAGTAAGAGAGTGCAGAAGAGAAAGTATCAAACTAAACTCAACTAGGGTTGCCAAGTCTGAAAGAGAGAGAGAGAGAGAGAGGGGGGTGCGGGGGGGATATTGGAAAGAAAGATAAAGAGTGAAAGGAGGCATAAAAAAGAGTAGAGCCAGAAAAGCCAGAACAACGGGGCAGCTATAACGACAAGAGGAGCAACAGCAACAATAACGACAATAATAGCAACAACAAGAACAACAACAACAACAGCAACAACAGAATCAATCGAGCAGCAATAAAGGCGACGACAGCTAAGCGTAAAACTCGAAAACGACGAGTGTGTTCGACTAACAACAAACAGAACACAGGAACGGCGTCATGGGGACGTGACGAACGGAGCAGCCATCGCGGCGGCAGTGGCAGGTCAGCAGTGAGTGGGCCGCCCTGACAGCGCAAGTCGCCACAGGACTAGTCCGGTCCTCCGCCGTCGACCAGTTGGCTGTTGTACAATGCCACAACTGCGTATTTGCTAGACAATTGTAGGTGTCCGCTCAGCTAGCTACATTGTGGTGTCCTCGTACGCCTGCCTCGATCATTTTTGTTGTCTTGCCAGCCATTGATCTCATCGCTAATGACCAACAGCAACAACAACAGCAGCAGCAGCTTCGCCATGGTCAGCACCGTAATCTTTCCAATTGCCTGTATCGTCACCATCATCACCTGCATCATTATCACCTGCATCATCATCACCGACATCATTATCACCATCATCATTATCACCGTCATCATTATCACCATTATCCTGCTCATCATGGACATTGGATGGCGTACCGCAGAACACACACGTTTACAAATAAGAGTAAAAAAGAGGATATTTTTCAATGGTAAAGAGCGAATTTGGGAATTAAAAAAAAAAAAATATATATATATATATGGAGAGACAGATAGATAGTTCGTAGGGCTTGGTTCAAATGCTGTATCCAAATAAGAGCAAATTGTTGAATGGCATAGTTTGCACGAAGCCGGTGGGACATTTATAACAGACGCACTTATTCGATGTAACCGCTGTTGTCTTGAAGTCACATCGAGCAAATGTTTATCATCCAATCGGCCTTCTATCTGACTTTATGGTATACTAGCTAATACCTGACGTCGTCGTTAATAACCCAGTCAATGAAACTTAGCCACAGCCTTGTAAATTGCCGTTTTTGGAAAAACGACAGAACTTTGTAAACTCAGCAGAGGTGCATCCGGCGTAACATTGAGAACAATAGCTAATCTTAGCTGAAATTCCTTAGACACAGTTGCTCGGTCCGGCTCTGAATTGTGTTTTGCAATTCTACCTTCAAATGAGCTTTCGTTGGATACAAACATAACGCAATGAGGCATACTGGAGTTACTTCAGACAGCCCGCCAATGTTTGACCCGACTTAGCCCGCCGGTATTATCTATATATATATATAGATATATATATATCTATTATATATTATATATATGTATATATATATATATTATATATATATATATATATATATATATATATATGTATATATATATATATATATATATATATATATATATATATATATATATATATATACATATATGCATATATATATATATATATATATATATAAATAATTTGATTGACGATGCCCGAAAGCAATCAATATCTTTTGTCAATAACGCCAGATGACGTTTGGGGATTGTCCATACATCCACATCCATGGGACAATTTTTCTGTACATAGGACAAAATAAATAATTTATAAAAGTTGTTACTACTATTCTGAGTATTCCTGTTGTTATTATTATCACGATTGTTATAAGCGACTGTGTATGCATACTGTGATATTGTGTAAATAAATGAAACTGTATCATGCTCAACGGATAGATTCGTTTTGATTCGATTAGGCCGTTCCCGTTGAGAGAAACGGCACGAAACGTGCACCGAAGATGTCTAGGAATTTTTGGTCCACAGCGGCTGCATCTGCGCTCCTTTGATCAACTTTCTAACATCGCATGGCTGCACAACTGCGGACGGTTTTAGGGATGTATCTCTATCTAGCCTAACCTTAATACGTGCTCAGGCTTTGCATTCGTTCTTTGGTTTGTTCATGGGGCTAACAGAAAACACCAGGTATGCAGAGAAACTCAATTTTAAACGATAATCTGATTACTGTAGATCTTTTCTAGTGTGTGTGTGTGTGACCGTAGATATACGGATATATACTGCTAGTCACATTTATTTATTCAGTTAGTTTCAAGGCTTTTGCCCGTCTACGTTCATTTTTAGACAATCTTTCGCACGATGACTCTTCTATGGACGTTTCCGAAATGCTTAATGGACTCGGAAACACTCTAAACATGTATTGCTCCCCATTTCCTTGGCTCGGCATTGCTTTAGCACTACTTCGAAATCGTACGATGTCTGTAATACTCTAGTCTGTCTTGTTGTTCAGCTAGCTCTGGCGTTTCCTTTATCGTCGTTCTTTACTTGCGCACAGGAGTACAGCTTGCCATGCTTTTCCATCTTGTTGTTGCAATTCAATTGGCAATTTCAGCATTGTGATGTTATTGTCGTCGCCAGATTTGCATGTGTCTGTTCTGACTGCTCAAAGCGTCTCCTTTAATAAACGTGCTCCACTGCAGCTCGGTGTCCAGAAATTCCACTAAGAGTGGGTGCGTCATCTCGACCCTGGCTATTCGTCCTTGTCGGTTATCGGCGATACTCCAAGTCCGTATAGACGTGTTCACCGGGCGCTAGCTGAATGTTAGACTGGACTCTGCAACAACCTTTGAATATAGTGTAAAGCGATCTTGATCAGCTCGAATGTCATCTATATATATATATATATATATATATACCACTGCTTTTATTAAGAATACAAATGAAGCTACAATATCTGGTGGCTCTCGTAGGTGAGATGGAGAATCGAGGTAAAAAGAGAGCGCGGTGGGAGCCGAGCGGCGCGAGGTTGTCAGCGAGGTCTTCAAGCTTGTTCTGCCATTTTTTGAGTGCGTGTTCGAGCCGGAGGGGGACTCCCAGGAGCTCCAAGACATTGTTGAGGGTAACCTTAAAGCCCAGCAATAAGGCTTGAAGAATGCAAAGGTCCGGAACCTGTGCAGTATTGCCTGTAACACAGATCCCACACTTCTCGGGATTCAGCTCCAAACCCAAAATCTTACGAAAATCGAGCACGCGCCGAACGTCGTCGGCAACCATATGTACATCGCCCCCAGCACGCCGTCATCCAAATACCAAATGTTTAGTAGGCTTTTGAGTGAGTTAACTAGCTCTTTGATGTTCAGGCAAAACAGAAAGGGGGGGAGGGGGCAAGGGGCGACCCTGTTGCAGCCCCGTGGTCAAAGCTATAAGAGCATCTGAGAGGGCCAGGTAGGAAGCGGTAAGGTACGCTTGATTGACGTGGTGCGTTAGCTGGGGGCAGTGTGTCGCGACCGCCTAAAGAGGTGATCCCGTCTTACAGAGTTAAATGCGTTCTTGAAATCAAGCTTTACGACGATTTCAGGAGACGTACGTGAAATAATGAAAGCTTGGGCGGCATGTACTGCGGCCCATCTCCGGCTGGTACAGCAAAGCCAAGTTGTTGAGGGCCTGTCGCCTCGCCAATTCTATCCCTGGTTCCAATACAGGCAATCTTTGCGGCTAGCCTGCGTAAACTGGAAGAGCAAGCAGTCGGCCTCACTGCCCGTCCTTCTTTTGTAAAACAAGAAGCCTTGCTCTGAAGATAATAGACAGCAGTTACAATGGAGGGGCGCGCCACAGAAGTAAGTCGATGATTTTTGCCAGTGCGCCCGCCAGCCGACCGGCTGTATCCCCCATAGTCGGAGATAGGAAGTTTATTAGCAGTCAGGGTCGTATAAAGTCAAGAGCTCCGACAGAACTCCGTGCAAAACTCTTAACCGCGACTACAACTTCTTCCCCTGACGTGGTGCGGAAAGCGGAATGTTGGGAGAAGCTGACCACTCTAGGTCTGGTGGTCCGATCAGCCTGGCGACGCCTGACACGTCACCGATGACAATCCATTGTAGAATTTGCGTAGATTATGGCGGATGAAAACAGAGAGTGATTGGGTGTCACTGCGGGTGGAAGGAAGACGGAGAACCACTGGCGCAAACGAGAAGAGCGCACACCATGCCTCGTCGTTGTTATCGGCTGAGACCCCCAAGAGGACATTTGCCAGGGCCTCCGCCACCTGCTTCCTTACCGGTTTCGGAAGGATTCTTAGAAGTCTTAAGTTATTCGCTGCACCCTGGATATATCCTATTATGCGGGCGGGCTGCTATATGTTATTGTCGATCAGTGTGAGCGTAGGTGTAGATATGTTTGAAGAGGCCGATGGGTGTTTGGCTGCTATATGTCTTGTGGGCCCTCTTCTTATGTATTGCTCGTTGCATAGTGGACAAGTTATTCGCTGTGAATGTGCCGACGACACTAACCCGCCACTGGCTATACTATCGGGGTCCGTTTTATCATTATTGCATTATTTGAGCCTCTTCAAAACCGGCAATAGCTGCAGGAGGGGTTCAAAAACCACCACTAGGGCCCCGACGCACCGGGCCACGGGTTAATCGGCACCGTGGGGCGAGTGTGATCTTCCCGAGCGTTCCTTGGGCCTCTTGGTGGGGAGTGGCCTGGGTGAAGGAAGGAGCAGGTAAGGGTCAGGGTCCTCGGGCGACTGAGAAATACTGCGAACGACTTTGGCGTACGTAAGCTGCCCACTTGGATGTTGCGGGGGATGGAGATGTGGGGTTTGGCCGACTGCTGGTGATCTCAGCAGCCGGACACGTTACTCGAACCTGTTGCAGAGTTCTGGATTCAAGTAATAATTTGTTTCTCTCTGAAATAGATCAGGGGCAGGATGGCGACTCGGACGGGTAAGGACCCCGGCAGTTGATACACCACGTCTGATTGGTGCAATTTGCGGCAAGCTGGCCTGAATTGCCGCACTTCCTGCGGACTTGCTGTTGTGTACATCGTTCCGCGAAATGTCCAGGCCGTAGTCATTTGTGGCAAAGCCTAGGCTGGTCTGGTTTGAGCACGACTTGTTGCGACTGAAATCCTAAAAATATTAATGTGGGGGTTGTCGGGTAAACAGCAGGATCACTTTACTCAGAGTCATTCTAGCTCCAGACTGAAACCGCGTAAGTCGTTTCACATGGGTGCACCCCAAGCGGTGCTAATTCCTTTAACAATTCTTCCTCTGTGAGACAAATTGGAACCTCCTGAATCGTCGTCCGATAATAATGATGGGCAGTGAGCCGACACCGCGAAATCTTCAAGGCTGGTGTCTGGTAACAGCTTCTGGGTAGATTCTATATCAGGAGTCCACACGATGATTGATTTTCTGCCCCCGGATAATTTTGACTTGGGTGACAAGGCCAATATGAGCTTGTATATGGATAGCAGTGAACCCTCGGGGAAATCTGTTTCAGCACATTCCGACGTCTCTTTTCTTCTAATGATTACTTTAAACGCGCCTACCGATCCCGTCGATAAATCTTCTTTAAGATTCTCCAGGCTTTGTTGTCCTCTTGAGAGGGCCTTTTCCCCTTCACAAAGGATGTCACAGTCACAAATCCATCATTGAAAGTATTTTCCTGAATTTCGGCTTATATAGATATATATAAATATATATATATATATATATATATATATATATATATATATATATATATATATATATATTGGCTGATGTCTTGTTCGTTGTTGCCACCATTATGGAATCTGCTAAACCTAGCCTTTTCAGTTCACTGTTAAAAAATGCCAATACTCGCGTAAATATTATATACGCGTTTACACGCTTATGCGCTATAGACAGTAGTTTTGTAGCGGCGGTGGCTTAAACGGCTAACGCACCGTTTAAAACGGGGCATTGCCACGGCAACTATGCTTAGCAAAACAATCGCAAATTCGAGCCCCGGTCCTGCTGGTTGTATTTGTTAGACGTGGTTGTCATCACCCTGGTGCTACATACCTCTGCTGAAGAAAGCCTATTAAGTCCAGTAATGAGAACGCGATGACGGTAGATGCATTTAGACGATATCGTGCTACAGGCAACTTAGCCGATTACGAGCATGGTTGTCAGAGCGTTAAAACAAGACAATGCTTACGTGCCAAAATGTCAAAATGATTGTCCAGTCGAATGCCATTATGTATGTGCCCTTAGACAAGCCCAGCAATTTATTGAGGTAGGCTGCAAAGTGAATCTAAAAAAAGAGTGTTTACATTGCGACACACGGTGCAGATCCAATCGATTATTGGTGGTGCCTTAGGCAAGCCTATTTAGTGCAGCAGCTGGCTAACCTTACGGCATGCTCTTCATGGTTGGATAATGGCATATAAGGCACCTACCTCTTCAGGAACCCCTATGTCTGCGCCACTACTCTCCACCGCTATACTCATTCATCTATGATGATGATATTCGAGAACGGACTACACAAACGCATCCGTCTTCCTATCTCGCTCGCCTGACCTACACCCGTTGAGTTTTGCCTTTTTAATTTCTCATCTATGCGTGTTTGAATCATTTTCCTTTCTAAATGCTCATCTATGCGTTTTATGTGTTATTGTACCTTTGTCATTTTTCTTTTTTTTGATCTGCCGTTTTCCGCTCTTTTTGGCGGCCTCGTCCTCTACTTCTTCACCTCTCGGCCTCCCACTGCTGTATCTCAATCAATACTCTTCCAATAATGTGCACGAGATATGTGCTGTTGTTCGAGAGGAACTCATGCAAGCGTACTCCGTTCTCTGCTTTCCACTTCGTACCAACAATGGAGCAGCGATCACGGGTGATTGAATTCTATATTGCTCAAATGTAACCCACTCCCGTTGCCGTCAATGAAACAAAGCGAATAGCGGGGTACGTGCCACCGCGTCCGAACAAAAAGGCTCCTTTTCAAGATGGGCAAAACACCCGTTGGAAAACGAAACCAGCAGCAACGGCAGCAGTAGGGATTCGGTAAATGCATTGCCTCTGATATCCTTCTGAGAGCACGGCAGTATATCACAACGGTATATATATATATATATATATATATACGATTGGGTTATACTGCCATAAAAGTACATATATTTAATTTTTTAAAGTGTTATTGTTCCCTTTAAAATAGCTCATTACCTCTCCTACGGTTTTCCTGTATCTCCTCTAAAGCTTCGAAACGTTGTTCCTTCAGATTTTTGTTAATCGTTGTCGTGATCGAGGATCCAGGAGTTGCTTCCTAACATTTTGCCTAACATTCCTCATTGACCGTAGCACCAGGTGGCGAAAATTCGTGAAAAATGATTCCCTCGTGGTTGAAAAAACAGCCAAGAGATCCTTAGTGTTGAATCAGCTCTGTCGGAATTTTTCGATCGACTTTTTCTTGGAAGCGCCACTGGGAGGATTAGCCCTTGGTCTCGATATCGTAACCACTTACCTATAACTTGTCTCCTGTAATTATTTTCTGAAGCAATCCAGGGTTGACTGTTATCATTTATTTGCCTTATAATTATTCTATAACATATATTTTATATTATTGTTAAGTAAGAAGTTTAAAAGAACGTATAATATCTATAAAATTATATATATACATAAGTAGATTCAATACATTTGTTAAGGTATTTTTTAAAAATGCTATTTTTAATAATAATAATAATAATAATAATAATAATAATAATAATAATAATAATAATAATAATAATAATAATAATAATAATAAATATAATAGTATTAGTTTAAAGTATTTATTGGTAGTATTAATATTTCTAGTAAAATTACCAATTTAGAGGCTTTATTTATGATTGCCAGAGACTCATGCAGAAGCTTCTGTTCACACATCGCGGACGAGGCGGTACAGGAAAGGGTGTGCCAACTTTTCTTGAAGGCATGACTCGTACGAAGACATATTTGGCTTTTAACTTTCATGCTTGTGACAAGTGATGAAATCACAATGTCGCATATCGCATACGAACTTGTACGAATAAGCTACACAGGCGGCCCTTCGTTGGCGCAAATCCGGGCGGGGAAGCTGAAGTCGTCCGTCGCTATGCCCGAGAGGAAGAAAACAAGCCTCGACGCCAGGATATCGTGCTATCATAGATCGTGTGGACCGTCCGGCCTGCCGGCCGTGGGTCATAAGCCGTTGTCATCCACGGCCGGCTGGCCGGGCGGTCGTACCGCAAAAGATTTCGCTTTCCGCTGAAAAGAGTCTAGAGTCCAGTATATGTGCCGGTAGAATCATTCGTACGGTTCTTCTATTATTTTGCTACGCATACAATTCACCGTACGCACATTGTGCTAAACTTCATTGTCATATATATGTATATATATATATATATATATATATATAGAGAGAGAGAGAGAGAGAGAGAGGGGGGTCTTGGGTCATCTTTCTTCCTGACACCTCAACCTCCACAATAACAATCATAACTCATACCGGACTGACATCGGTGAAAGCTCGTAGATCGTAAATCACAGAACCAATTTTGAGGCGGTTTGCGAGTAAGGGACAAACTTGTAAGGGTGTAGAGGCGGTAGAACGGGCACACAGTGGACAAAAACGAAAATAAAGGATGAAACAGACTAGCAGGGCAATTCCATAGAAGGGGGGTTTGAATAGGGCAATTCCGTTCCGAAGTTGAACAATGAGAAGAATAGTTGCCGTGCTCTCAAAGTGAAACGACCGTTTCAATTAGTGAATATTCAAAACAAATGACACAGCTTGCACTACGACCTACAACTGCCAAGTCATGTAAATTTACTCTTTTACACCAGCCTGGAGTTATCACAAGTGCACAGTTCTAGGCCTACTATAATTTGTTCGTGTCGGGTAAGTAGCCACTTATGAACATCGTATAACAAACATGGTAATTTTAAATACACTTCAGTTTATGGTTATTTTAGTGTAGTAGTGTTTTTTGCATTAAGTTTACGGTGCTGTTTTACTCATATTACTTGGTAACATCAACCCGATTTTCAAGTCTTTAGAAACATTGTCGCAAATGGACCCAGGCATGTTGGGATATCCAGAGTAACCCCAACAGTCCTTATGGCAGCATGGCCGCTGTCAGCGGTAAGGTTTATCACCTATTCACCCCGGTACGTTGGAACCAGACCAGCCCCTCTCCCCAACCTTAGACCACGTCGGCACGGCTATAGCGGTCTACTGTACCTGCACCAAATACACAACGGGGTGATTGCTCTGGGGGTAATAGCTAGCGGCCACCTGCCTTTACTTATTTTTGCATTATGTAATGCAAGGAGTTTATCGTATTGTGCGCAAAGCCATTATTTTTATTTCAGGGACATTTTAGGTCGTTAGGTAGCAGTCGCTTAGTATATACATATATATATATATATATATATATATATATATATATATATATTTAACCCAGATATTCGCTATCTGCAGATACCCTTTTAAATCACCCTTTAGTGAATGCAGATCGCGGTCTTGTCGCGTCTGCGTGGGCTGTTTCTATGGTCATTTTCCTCTCTTTTTTGCTCGGCTGCAGCTATTGGTCAGATTGCTGGCAGCTTACTTTGAAGTTATATATTAGACAGCGTACACACCTGACCTCTTTTGCTACGCGTTTTCGGCGTGCTTTTCAAGCATGAGCCTAGGTATGCGATATGTATGCGCTCGCGTTCCCCACATTGCCTGCCGCCGCTCCGCTTACAGTTCTTCAATGCAATATTTTTTTTTCTCAATACGATTCTTCATGCCATAAGATTTAAATCCTTCATACGTGGCGATATCAAGTGTTATACGATTTACGACAGAAACAGATTCAGCGACCTATCGATTGGCCTACGATCTACCTACGAACCTACCTACCGAGAGACGAAAGAAGATCGAGAGGTTTGCTAGGGCGGGGGGCGCACACACATATACCCTTGCAGTCCCCATTGCCCGCTTTCGTATACTGTCCGAAATGACCTTCGGACAACCTCCGAACCCCGCCCGCCTCACTTTCCCCGCCGCGTCGCAAGCAAGCAATTGCACCAGTGGCAGCAGCGACGGTTCTTCTTCAGCGCGCTTGCTGCTTTATGTCAGCCTTTTTGTCGAATCGTCGTCAAAGCCGAATGAAGTCAGGCCCCCCCCCCCCCATCAAATGCCAAGTGCTGCTGCTGCCGCAAAAAGCGGAGAATAGCAGATGTGGGCAGACAGGGACGACTTCGATGAAAGGCCACAGAAGGACCGACATCAGCTCGGTGGTGGCCGGCCTGCCGTGGCGTGCAATGGCGATGACGAGCGGCCGACGGCGCAGCGGGTGGAGAAGCGAAAAAGTCTTTTAACCGCGGCAAGAGGAAAACAGAAATGACTACAAATCAACGTGCGTTCCGAACGCCAGAGTTGGTTTGGTCGATGTCTTCTATCTATGTTTTCTCTTTTTTTTGTTGTTGTCTCTATTTCGCATTTGCAGCCGGACGCGCTGACGCAATTACCCAACGTTCAGCCGTATGTTACCTGCAAACCTACCTGTACCTACGCTAGATGACCACGACAAATAAACGCCTGCCACTCCCGCCCCTCTACGATACTTGATGTTGGCGCCATCCACCAGACAGCGCAGCATGAGTCTCCAGCGTTGTTCCCTTCCTACCTATACACCTGCCTACTTGAAGCGTACATGTGCACTGTTTCTGAACTAGGCTCGAGCCTTTACTAGATCTAACTGCGTCCTTTTGAGTACAATGAACGTCAACCTCACCTCTACCAGTGTCGCCATCAGCACCACCGTCGTCCAGATCTGTTAAGTCATTCCCATCCCCATCACTATCATAATTATCTTGATTGTGTATGTCCTTGTTCATCAGTTACCACATTCAGCCTTATCATTAATTAATTAAATTAATTATAAAATCATAATAGTGCACGTTTATCATTCTTATTATAAAAACGAACACAGCAAACGTACACAAACAATATCTTGTTTTTAATCAGGCCCGGCGCGGGAGCCTGTCTTGTCCAAGTAAGGAACGCCAACGAAACAGCACCAAAATGAACCGCTGCATGCAGATCGTGCGGTGGCGACATATGAATATACTGCTAGAGCAGTCAGAGGTGCGGGTCTCGTTTGCCATCCAAAGATGAGCGGTAACAAGCGGGCTGCGTCAAACCTTACGGAAGACGCTCGCAGGGAAGGTGTGCGTGCAGGCTAAATCTCTCCTAGCGAACACGGAGGGCGTCAACGGCGCAGCCGAGGAAGCTCGTAACAGTGAAGAACTCTAGAATGGCTCGGAAAATTTACTACGGCAACCCGATTTAGGCGACTGCGTTTTCCGAAGGTGGGAGCACCGCCAAAAGTGACATTTGATAGGCAGGAAGCCGTAATCTTTTCCGCGGCTAACAACACTCTAGGGCTTCGCGCTTTAGAGAGATCTGCGACGACATTGCGACGAAGATCGTCAGAGGAAAACTGGAAGAGCCTCGCTTCACAGAAAACGGCAAACTTATTATAGTAGTGGAGAGGGAATACGACCGAGCAACTTTACTCTTGCTAATAGGGCCAGTGGATGTCGAGGACTGCTCAAAATAGGCGGAACACGTTTCAAGGTGGAGGGCAAAAGCACCAGGGTTCATAATTTCATCTTGGAATTGGCGATTCTTTTGGCACTGTAGTCTGGGGTTACAGATGCGTCTCCGGTGCAAGCGAAGAATCCAAGACGCAATGCGATTTCGGCAACGGCGCACGTAAAAATGGGGTGAAGGACGTTAAAGGTGGGATTTGTAACCCCCCGGCCACGACGCACATAGCGGACGCTGACTGTATCGAACCAAAGCCGGCAGCCCAGTTAGTACACTCACACCTATCGGCGCAACGATTAACAGATGGTGGCGTAAAAAAGTACTCCGCTCTAATCATACAGGGGACTATCGTGACGATTGTCGTTTAAAATCCTGGAATCCGTACTTCCTGTCGTCATACGCGCAGCAATAATGGCTAGCATAGCCAAAGAAGAGCTCAGTGGACGCTTTCTCGCTGGCCGGGTCGATCCAACTGACTTTCCGTAGCAATGCCAAAGAAACTGTTATTCTACATTTAAATAAAAAATGACTGCGATGACGACAGCATTCCGCTCCGTAATTCCAATACCCAGTCAGGGAAAGACCAGACCCACGAATCGGAGCACTGTCATGCGTGCGCCGAATACAAAATTTGGACTCCGCTGGATAACATTAGAAATGGCACAGAACGGCTTACACGAAATATAAGGGTCATGCTGCGTAACTTCGAAGACCATGATGTATAAGATCTATGAAACTTAAACATCGTGTATTGGGCGCAGAAGCATTCCGATGAGTGAATATTTTAATTTTGATGGAAACCTGAACTATAAGGCCTTTTATTTCGAGGGCTTCTACGGATAGCACGCAATAGCACATGAAGGTGAGAGACGGGGCAGGCCAGGTCGGCAAGTTTCAGTATTTACAAGAGCAGAAATTGGAGAAATGAGAATAGGAATAATAGCGAGCAACCAAGTAGAAGTAAGTTCAAATGATGGCAGTTTATTGAGACTGGTAGGTGTTGAGTACACTAAAATTACGACAGAACGTATCATGTTTAGGGCTTAAGCGGTGCCGAGAAACGCACCGATGATTTGCGGCTTAGTAGGCACATACCCATAGGGGTGACACCAGTAAGGAGGAGAAAACGTAGACGCGACAAAATTAGATAGTCTTCTTTTAGTTTTCTAAATGGGAGTTGCTCAAGTGTTTCTACCAGGAGAGATTCAAATAAAGTCCGGTGAGCGTTAACTGGCAAATCAGATAAAAAGTGCAGTAGTTGCGCGCCAGGAACGTATAAGAAAGCCTGAGTTCAATGACCGGTGTAAAGCCAACCTACAGGTTAAACAGAGAATATGTGAAGATTTTTGTGGTAACTGGCCGTTTACGATAATGCTGAAGAAAGTGACGTAATAGACATGCAAACAAGGGAAGAAAAGCAAAAGTACTGTGACAAGAGAGATGATATATATATATATATATATATATATATATATATATATATATATATATATATATATATATATATATATATATATATATATAAAAAACGGTGCTTATTCTATTTTTATTGCTTTATGAGGTGAGAGGCTGATCCAAATATACATGTTGTTAACGGATCCGGCAAAATTAAATAAAGCTGTTGTATGAGTTTGGTTTTGAATACCGTATTATATAACTCTAATACACATCTAAACAAATGGGGACAAATCGCACTAGGCGATAATTAAGCATTCTATATTTTGTCACAAGCCTTGTGTATGAATAAGTTACAAAATTGTTAACAGCACTTCTGTTAGGGAAAGCTCGCAAAAGTAGCCCCAGAAAGGGTAGATTCTTACTATAATGTATCAGAACGATAGTATGGTTTTCAATGAAATTAATTTATTGATAATTTAATATTATTCAAGACTTTTGCCAAGGACAGTCGTAACATAGAGGTAGTTCAAATGTTATCAAGGCTAATATGACACTCTTAATGAAACGGCGTAACCAAAAATTACTTTAGTATCGTGAAAAAAAGTTCCAGTTTATAATATATAAATTTATACAGACATATCTTGTAAAAATGTTCCAACAATGGTGTCTAAACAATTTGCTGGCACGTCGTGGGCAGTGTTGGTCTGATATGCTTGTTCGATCGTTCCGTTCTTTTTGTGCTCACAGATTCTCAGGGCTGTTGCTGTTTTTTAGCAACCTAACCCGGCAACCCGATAGGGTTTCAGATCCAAAATAGTCGAAAATGCACGTCTTTTGGCCGTACTGTCGAATCTAGTAGTTCATTATAATGCTTGGCGCATACCTGTACATGGTAACTATTTAAATATGTTTCATTTCGCTCTGCTGGCTTCGTCATTTCTTTACCCCGGCCTTGCTCCCTATAATTCGGTTAGCATAATATTTTACGTCGTCCTCACTACGGCTTAACTAGTTGCGACTTACAAACAAATCTCTGTATCGCGGTCTCTCCGGTACATCGTGAGGTCCAACTTTCAGGTCCCCTTTTGTTCGTCCCTGTGCTAGCACTGTTTGCTTCTGTTCTGCCTTGTGTACGCCACTTATCTTTGTTGTCTTTGTCTCTTGGGATTCACCGTTCTACCGTTTCTCCTGTCACCATGGTCGAAGCTGATGCGACGCAGTGTGATACTTCCGCGTAGTACATTGTATTACACGTGACGCTTCTTTTCGTTGCTTCGAATTTGATGCTGCTGCTGCGTTGATCTTCGGTGTTGGTTCTGTTGACGTCCGATGATGTGCTGTTGAGTTCTGGCCATAGTTCCGGTCATTGGTGTGTTGATGACTCTATCGGCTAAATCATCATTGCGCTTTTGTAACGTTGGCATTTCGTTTAGGCAGGTGCAGGCAGGTGGATTTTGTGCTCAGTGCTGTCGGTTTACTGTCATTGATGCCTCGGACTAAAAGCATGATTTGCAAAAATGGTCGCTCGTGTCCGGGATTTGAAAGCAGCAGTGTGTGTGTGGACAGATTTGCTGCAGCCATTGCAAGTTGTTCTGAATTTTGTTTGAAGAGTCCACCGCACTCCAACTCTCCACGGCATGCTGCGCGCGTGGTGGAGCAGGGTTTCCTTCAATGCCTCGCACAGGAGTAGGAATGTGACGAGAGTTGAGCTTCTCAGTATGTGTGCTTTATGGAGACTACGACGGGGCAGGTAACATTCACACGCAGTTTACGTCGTTAATCCCATGTGTACCATTTACATTTTTCATGCCGCAATTTTTTGTCAAAAACTTCAGAAACACTAGAGCGCACACGAAGCGCGAAACCGATCTGTTGCCACTGGGATGGGACAGCTGCTTGATACGAAATATCCTTAATAATCACATATCTACTAAACGTCCCACAAACGTTTTCATTTAACTAAACTTGTTTCCCTGTCTAGTCTTTACACTTTTAACCTCAATGAAACTGCGAAACTGTGTAAAGTAAACTATAATACCACTAATATCGGATTTGCTCGAGATAGCTGCTGTAAGCTTACGGAATTGCGCAATAGAAACTCGTGCGACTAGGGCAGCGGAACCGCCGAGCGAAAGCGAATTGAAGCCAGCGAATCAATCTTGCTAGAACGAGAAATCCATGTCTGAGAATTATTACACATGTTTGCATGTACATATCTCTATGCTTGTACAACTTTTTCCGTTCCCTCACCTATGGGGCTCGACACGTACGTAGAAATTGATTTGAAATTGTATTTTTTCTGTACCTCGGTTTCTCTGTACTTGCCTTCTCGATTTTAGCATGCTCTGCGTGCCTGGCTGTAGCAACACGTTGACGGAAGCGCGATGGGGCTGATGTACGGGATACAATGACCTTCCACGTTAAGCTTTTTCAGTGAGTCGTGTTTGGCAAATCTCTTGAGAAGTAAATTACCAGATTGCACTGCCTTTTTTTAACGCAATAGTGTAGATAAAGGGAGCTTCATTTTTAATGCGACAGCAATACGAAATGCTTTAAAGTATAGCATGTTGCCAGCTGTATCGTAATGCTTTATCGCACCCTCGAAAAGAAGCTTTGCATGCGACTATAAGGATTGATGTTTCTTGAGCCAACGCAAGGCGGTCTTTAATTCTCTGTGAGGTGTTTACAATTTAAAATGTATCAATTTTTAATAGTTATATATATATATATATATATATATATATATATATAACTATTAAAAATTGATACATTTTAAATTGTAAACACCTCACAGAGAATTAAAGACCGCCTTGCGTTGGCTCAAGAAACATCAATCCTTATAGTCGCATGCAAAGCTTCTTTTCGAGGGTGCGATAAAGCATTACGATACAGCTGGCAACATGCTATACTTTAAAGCATTTCGTATTGCTGTCGCATTAAAAATGAAGCTCCCTTTATCTACACTATTGCGTTAAAAAAAGGCATATATATATATATATATATATATATATATATATATATATATATATATATATATATATATATATATATATATATAAACTAATGTTAGGCCTAGCATACTAGGTCTTCTTGAATGCCGAAGCGCGTGCGATACGCCGAGGCATTGTCTGTCTGCCTCTGGCAATGGTAGTAATTCGCCAAGCAAAGAGTCAATACTTGGCGTCAGTGCTAAAAGCAAACGTCCACAATTGCCTACGTGCGGATTGGAAGTGAGAGTGTGTGTGTGTGAGTGTGTGTGAGAGAGAGAGAGAGAGCTTTTGCCGCATCGTGACCAAGATCTGCTGCTGCCCTGGTGACGTCTGTGGGAGGGGTGGATAGAGGTGGTGGTGGTGGGGGAAACTTCCATCAGAGAACAGCAACGGGCCTGCGACACCAGCAGCAGTAGCAGCAACACACCACTAGTAATGTGATATTGCTCATGTATGTGATATAGTGGATATAGCTCGTAGGATCTGCGACCTGTATGTACCCTGCCATCTCTCGCTCTGCCATAGACCCTCGCAGCAGCAGCAGCAGCAGCAACAACAACAACAACAGCAACAGCAGGCACGCTGAAACAGACACATACATACGTACACACAAGCATGCATACATACGTAATGTGCGTGAGCCTGTATTATGTATGTGTGTTCATATGTACGTACGTTTGTCGGTGTGGGTACGGGTGGCAGAAGTCGTGGGTTGGTGGGTTGGTTGGTTGGGTGGCTGTGCACTCCATCTTCTTGGCGATGAGACCAGAATCGAGCTCGTTCTCGAATTTCCAGTGACCTTCAGCCTTTGCTTTTCTTTCTTTCTGCCTCTCCCCTCTGCCTCTTCTCTCTGCTCTTCTCGCCTCTCTGCCTCTTCTCTCTGCTCTTCTCCCCCTCTATCTTTATCTCTCTCTCTCTCTTTATATATATATATATATATATATATATATATATATTGCGCCCTCAACCTCTCTGGCGTCGTTTCGGAGGGTCGCAACCAACAATGGCAACGGCAGGCCGCAGCAACAGGAGCAGGACGGAAAATGCGCCCGGGCATATCGGCAGGCTTTGGCCTTCGGAAAATCGAAGATCAAATCGCCGCTGCTAAATTGAATGCAACAATTTTCTAATCTGTCCCCCTGTCTGTGCAGCGGCGTGTGTCCCCATCTGTGTGTGTGCGGATGGGGGTGGGTGGGTCTGGGTAAGTGTAGGTGAGGGGCGCTCGAAGGGTGGCGTCTATCCACACATATGCGGCTCCGCTTTTTTTTTGTCGTCGGTTCTCTCCAGCGCAGCAGTCGTAACGTCGTTATCGTATCCGAAATTTCCATTACACGTGAGAGGCGGGCTAGATTGTTTGTTACGTTCCTCCTGCGTTCGCAGACCCCGATATTTTTCGTTCCATTTGAATTTCGTTTTGAGAGCCCTTTTTGTCATGACGGTGCTCTCCACCGGCGCGCCGTCCCTACACCCCAGTCCATGCAAACGTACAGCTCTAACCTATAGCCACTTCTAGAGGCCACCATACATCTATGTGACATACGTAATGATATCGAATACTCTGGACTACATGGCTATATACGTATATATGTCTCAAAATCTCAAATCTACTAAAATCCAATCGTTCTTTTGCTGTCCGCAGAACTGTCTGCTCAAGATTACTTCACCTGGCCACTTTACCTAGCCAGTAAGGCTGCTTGATTTTGTGCGGCTGTTATTTTCGCCTGGAGATAAATTCTGCAAATATTCTACCATATGCTAGAATGCTTGATTCCTGAGTCAGGGTTACCAATGCAATGTAGGTTTTGTTAAAAGCAGCCACCGTGGCCCGTTACTACGTGCGTAAGTAGGTAGGTGAACGAGCCGTGTTACGGATTCACCATTTTATGAAAGTGGAAATGTTGGTTGTCCTTGTCCAGAATCCAGGATGAATTGCTTCTCATTGCTAGCTCCGTTTGCCTAGGGTATCTGTTCTGCTTGTAAGTAGTCCCTCCATCTTAACCTTTATTGAGGGACATCTTAATGTTACATGAGCATGAGTGTTACTGCCCATGGCTAAGTATCTGAGTGCCCTTCTAGGAGGGGCTAACTGAACCTTCGAGCAGATCGTCCCGGGCAATAACGATCAGCGTCAGATCATCTACGTAAGCGACGTAGTAAACTTCCGGAGAATATGAGAGCCTAAGTACTCCATCGTGGAATATGTTCTATATAGTTGGCCCAGTGCGGACCCTTGGAAAACCCTCAGACAACTCCTCTCGGTGCATTTCTCTGTGTTTTGGCTATAATTAGATAAATATGCTAGAAGCTGAATGTGTAGAAAGGCGGACTCGGAAACTGTGCAGGTTTCCGAGCCCGACGATAAAAGTCAAACGTGCCGTTTTCCACGGTTTAAGGTGTCTTTGCTGGTGAGCATTTTATTCATTATGCGTTTGAATACGTTTGGGTAGCCTTTAAGAGTATGCGCACTGCTTGCGGGTACCCCGCACCTGAACCCGGTGCTTTCCTTAGCCGTATGCGTTCGGCCACGATTATGATCCCTTGGATTGGCTAACAAATGTAAGGCTTGAAGTTTTCTCAAAGAGTAAAGGCTAGGACCAGGGTCATTGCGGAAAGAGCGCAGTTATAGCCGGTCGAGCTACTTTTACTAGAAGTGGCGGCTGTGCGTGTGGCGCATTTCGCTACGCACGCTTTGTCCTTTTTTGCACCCTCTGTCCCAAGGGCCCTTTTCGACCTTCTCGCACAACGAGTTCCACTTGTCTATATTGCTATTCCTAATTGCCCTATGTATGTGATGGAAAAGTTCGGACCGGTGCCTTGCTCCGCGGCGCGTGCATACTCGTGGCAGGTTCTTCGCTTTTCGACGATCTGGCTATTCCATCACTACCACGGCAGTGCCGGGGGGGGGGGGAGGAGATTGGCTATTTCAGATCATGAGCGAGGGCTGGCTTTTCGGCAGACTTCCTCTAGTAGTGTATCTTTCTAGGAGGGTGTGATTTAGCCTGGAAAAGCATTGTCGTCGTGTGAGATATTTTTGTTTGTTTGCGAATCTATTTTACTGCAACTGTGATTTACTCCTTACCGCGTTCATTGGGTCACAGCCTTACCCCTTTAAATATCGCGGCAATATACACACGCCGGTTGCGCAGAAATTGCAGTCAAAATAAGCAAATATTGAAAATAATCGCCTACAAGAGATCCGGTAAAGTCGGTCCATTTGCATTTGAGAGAAAGGGCGTGCCTGATCCTATGACCCAAGAAAATAATTAGCAAAATATGTAGAGACCTTGTTTTGACTACCAGCGATATTCGTGCTGGAGAATTTCTCCCTCACAAGTTATCTCCGGACATTTTATCGATCGAACTGTGGTTAATGTTCTCTCCTGGTAATCACTGCCTGGTATGTTCAAACGCCGACTTTCACGAGGAGTATGAGTTGTACATCTACCAGCTCTGCCTGCAGAGATGCGTCAAATACCATGCAGTGGAATGTGCAGAACTGGAGCTAAATGTATATAATGCTCAATTTGGGTGAAATATACCTAACTTTATTGTATAACATTGTAGTGCTTATAGTGCACTATACACACATTATTTATAGTCAGAAAAATGCTTTACTAATAAGCGGTTTAAAAAGCTTAATAACTGTGCCAAGAAAACTTGCTAGAAGGTGTACGGAAGTGCGTCGTAAAAACGGTTTAAACTGTCAACTTACTTGCAATAATATAAAAGCTTATTCCTGTTTTAAATTTGTTAACATGTTAATGTGTTTGAATTCGTCCTTATATCCGGCTTGCGGAGGTGGTGTACTACTTTTTTGAATTCGATTCCATAATTTGGAAAGCCGCGTTTTAATGACTCCTAAGGTAGATAGCCGAAGCGGCAAGTCAAAATACTGTTCCGTTATTGTCATATGTGCTACTGTTATACACTCTATAATTATAATATAGCATATATAAAGAATTATATATTTCAAACAGATTCCCTTTATGTTTAACTAAAGGTGCAGTCTATTCTACATGGTATGTTATCTAAAAACACTATATATATAGTGTTTTCAGATAACATACCATGTAGAATAGACTGCATCTTTAGTTAAACATAAAGGGAATCTGTTTAAAATATATAATTGTTTATATGTGCTACTGTTATACATTCTATAATTATAATATAGCATATATATATATATATATATATATATATACATATATATATATATAAATAAGAAAGTTCATTTTTCGTATATTACAATATGCATGTGGGGCACACATTATGGAAGGTTAGCTATGCCAATGGGCCTGGCGGGTGTGCATTGTGACAACAACGTGTCCGCTTCGTCTAGGCTAGGCCGAGACCACTTCAGAAGAGTGCCACGAACGGATGCTGCGTTTCTACGTTGTACGTCAAGATCCAGGCGTTGTTTAAAGAAGGACGACAATCTGCTATCACCGGTTGACATATTTAACATAGTGCCGACCTTGTGAATTAGCTGTCTGGTCCGAACACCAGGAGCACCCAAGGTCTCAAACGCGAGAGGCCAGAATTCGTGGGGATACCCAATTGATGAGTATTTTCTTAGCTTGTTGGTCTCCGCAAGATGGGCTGCATAACCAGCTTCGGATGCGCCGCCACCGACCATAGAAGGTGCTAGGGAGTCCGTAACAGTTGCATCCCAAACCAGCATTTTGCCTCGCTCGAAGGGTGTAAGTGTCATCCCATCTGGACGCTTGCCGTCCTCCGCACAGAGGCCCGTGGGTTCAAGGATGCACGGACGACCGCATGACCTAAGGGCTTTGCTGAAAGTATCATTGATAGCGGCGTGTCTAGAGCGTTGGCCTGCGCTAATGATACACGACAGGCCGTGATGTCCCAGCTTGTCGACGGGGTGACCACATTGACACCGATGCGGGCTAACTAGGTCTGTCCCTAGTCGTAGGCCTACTGCTATGCGAATCGTCTCGTCATCGAGAAGGGTACCTATGGGTGCACTGGGAAGTGCTTGTAACCAGGCGCCTGAATCCTTGGCGGACACGGCGTTTAGGCGAGCTCTGGTCGTGTCGTCGGCAGCCTCATTAAAAAACGTCGTTGTACCTCAGGGTGCAAAGGGGCGCTCCAGTCACGTTGGGATAGTACGTTGTCAGGCCTGCCTCCGCAGCGAACCTCAAGATTCTCCTGAAGCTGGGCTAAGCGGCTTCTAAACTGGCCGACTCCTGGTGTATCTAAAAGGGGGATTGCCCTGTTTTCTGCGCTTAGCATTGATGAGACTATGGCAGGACCGGCCAGGGTCTCCAAATTCGGAACCCCGAGGCCCCCTTTAGAGACGGGCAGTAATGCCTGTTGCCGTGCGCTAGATGGAAGAGATGTGTTTAGCAGGGCTTCGAGAGTAGACAGTGTCGATTCGTTGAGCGCTTGCAAGTCTTCGGCCCGATTAGATAGGTCAGCTCCTCGAAGAAGATGGATAAGTCTTAAGGAAGAGAAAGAAGACCTGAGTAAAAAGAGTCCCCGATGAGCTCCTAGAAGAGGAAGGCGAGCGGCGGCATTTTCCAGCTTTAATCTCCAACGCTCGATTGCTGCTGTAAGCCCTTCGGGACGAAGTGGCACACCTAGTAGCTCCAGATCGTCCTTGGCGGTCACCTTGCAGCCGAAGAGGAGGTCTTGGAAAAAACTGAATATCAGGTGAAGCCTCATGGGTAGAGCCAATGATGCACACTTCGCATTTGGCAGGATTTAACTCCAACCCAGATGTTACACCGAAGTCAAGGACCCGTCGGATGTCCCTGGCTACCGTATGAACGTTTCCTCCTAATAGGCCATCGTCAAGGTGCCAGAGGTTCAGTGGGCTCTTGAAGGAATCTACTAGGCCCTTGATACCCAGACAAAACAGGGGGGTTGTGCTAAGGGGTCTCCCTGCTGCAGTCCGGTGGCGGACGAAATCACATGCTCAGGCAGAACCAGGTGGAAAGGATGCCGGTATGCCAGCCCGACGTGGTGTAATAGATGAGGGGCGTAAGATGCCACGGCCTTCATCAGGTGATCGCGTCTCATTCTGTTAAAAGCGTTTCTAAAATCAAGCTTTACAAGAACCCCTGGAGGTTCGCGCGAATCGAGAAAGGCACGGGTTGCGTGAATGGCTACCTCGGTCCTACCTGGCGTCGCAAATCCCAACTGATGTGCACCAGTTGCGTGAGAAATAACGGCTTTGTTGTGCTTGCATCCGATTTTTGCGGCGAGCCTGCGTAGTGTAGACGAACACGCAATTGGACGTACCGATCCGTCCTTTTTCTTAAGAGCAAATAGTCTTGCGCCAAATATCAACGGTTGGAGGCAAGAAGGGGGGTTGCCCCAAAGTAGAATGTCTACAACCTTTGCCAATGCGGAAAGCAAATTAGCTGCGACGTCTTCGAGGGACGGGGAAAGAAGGTCCATTAACAACCGCGGCCTCATGAAGTCTAGCCCTGCGGCGGAGCTCTTGGAGAAGCTCTTAATAGCCACCTGAATATCCTCCTTTGATGTGACATAGAGCATAGGGGTTCTGATCAATGTCGGCCATTCTAGGTCCTCGAAAGGCAATGGGTGTTGCTCTTGCAAGGCCTCTATACGGTCAATGCCGGGCGTTATCGTATCTGTAGACGCGATAAGTATGGCGGCGCCAGAAACATCTCTTTCGGATAGTTTAATAATGGACTGGCGCACGGTATCATTCCGTAATGGTTTGGGAGCCGATTGGCGAGAATGGGGAGTGGCAATCACGTCTGACAGGCGCATATCTCGAAAGAAATCGCGAAGATTGTTGCGGAGTCGAAGGACGACGGGAGCAAAAGAGAAAACCAAAGAGACCATACCATGCTTCGACGTCGTTATCAGATGAAACTGCTGTGAATACATGGGTAAGAGCTTCAGCCACTTGTCTCCTGACTGATTTTGGTACGATTCGAATCAGCCTAGTTCGCCCCATAACAGCTTGAATATCCTCCAAGATTTGTGTCGGTTGCAAACAGGGGGCTCAGAGGTCGTCGGTATTGGGGAGGTAGTGTCAGTGGCGGTCGAGTGTTTAGCTGATATATGTCTTGTTAGGCCACGCCGCGTGTACCGACCGTCGCATAGTGGGCATTTAATAGTAGATGGAATAGCGCGTGACGCTTCTCCGCCTTGAGCTGAGTGATTATAGTCACTCATGGTTGTACGATTCGTCGTAGGTTGTCCACTAACGGTAGCAGCTGTAACAGCGGCTCCAAAGGTCTAATAAAGCCTTGAATTTGGCCGATATCTCTGGGCTTAACCCTGTACGAATTTGGGACAGTCCGAGAGAGGTGCTTTTGAAGCACGGCACAGCCGGAGTCGCCTTACGTGTACGCCTGACGGGCGTTTTGATTCGGCGTTGTCTTAAAACAGGCGACCTGCGGCGTGACTACGCTGACGATCTTCCGCCTTTTTTGGTGGGGATTGATATGAGCGCCGGGAGTAGTAGCTGTGGTGTAGGGTCGTTGTGGGACTGAGATATTCCGCGGACGACTCTAGCGTAAGAAGGTTGTTTTGGAATTTGAGATGTGCTGTCTGCAGACAGGGCTGATGGGGGAGACACATCGGTGATCTCGGCCGCCGGGTGCAGCACCTTCACCTATTGCAGTGTGCTTCTAGGGCTTCTAGTATAATTCGGTTTCTTTCCCGAAGGTAAGCCAAGCGAGGGCAGGCAGACGAGCCCGCCGCGTGGGCACCACGACAATTCACACATCTCGCCGAATTTGGGCAGCTTGCTGCTAGGTGTCCGGAGGTGCCGCACTTCTTGCATACTTGGGGCATTGTGCACCTGTCGGCGAAGTGCCCCGGCCTCAGACATTTGTGACAACAATAACTTGGGTTGGTCTGGCTCAAGAACTACTTGATGAGTTTGATATCCAAGAAATATAGATGGCGGAGGTTGGCGCGTAAAGGAAAGAATCACTTTACTGAGCATAACTCTCGCCCCGTTTCGCATGTAAGACAATCGTTTTACGTGATTGACTCCATGTGGTTCCAGCTCGCGTTGTATCTCCTCCTCGGTGATCGACACTGGAACTCCGTGTATCCTGGCTTTAGATATCGATAGGGATGGGCTGTGTGCGACCACGGATAAGTTCCCTAGAGTTGAAATCGAAAGCACCCGGCATGCGTCTTCGATTCGCGAGAGCCACACAATAATGGACTTCCTGTCGCCGGATATTCTGCATCCGGGAGCCACGTCGTAATGTGTCGATAATAGCGAGCCTTCAGGAAACTCTGCTGAGGCTTCGCCTTCCCCTGGCTCTCTTCGAATAATCACCTTAAAAGTTCCTAGTTCACCAGACGATATACTCTCTTTTAGTTTAGCTAGGCTTTTCTGCTCGCGGGAAGCAGTTAGTTTTTCTCTGCGGGTTACCACGCGAGTAACCCCGTCGTCATTTGTCTCGACGGTCTTGTCGTCTTCAGCGCTCGTAGAGAGTGAAGATAACTTTTTGCGCTTAGAGCCTATGACGCGCTCTTCTACCGTGCCGCCCCCAACGCATGGACCAGGCGCGGGGTTGTTCGGTAAGGATGAGCTCGGCTCACCAGATACATCCGTCGTCGGCGTATCGTGGGTGTTTGCCGTGATTTCCTTCGGGGCATCGGTTTGATCAGCACACGTACTGGCGTCGGCCGCGCCTTGCCGTAATCTGGATATATCCAGGGGTGGCCGGCGGGGCAGTACTACGTCTCCGCGTTGGTCTCTCGCGATAGAAGACCCCGAAGCGGCGCCAAACGTAAACAAACGCCTGTTGCTATGACGGTGTCAATCGAACACGATCGCCTGTCAGGCTGAGTGGAGTTGAAACCCCAGCAGCACTACTTAGTACATTTTGGAGTGGGCTACACACCCCTTCCGACACCTTTTAGTCTGTCCAGTCACTGTGGTAGTTTTTTTTACGGTTGTCACTGTTGAACAGGGTAAACGGGTCAAATTAGCGGGAGCAAATTTTGAACATGTCTACTCTCTGCCAACTCGAACGCGAGAAAAAAAAACACAATTATATATTTTAAACAGATTCCCTTTATGTTTAACTAAAGGTGCAGTCTATTCTACATGGTATGTTATATGAAAACTATATATATATATATATATATATATATATATATAGACACACATATATATATACAGTGAGTAGCGTACACGACCATACACAAATCTCTCAACCGCGCTATTCATGGAGCTTTGTCAAATATGTAAAAGACTAGTCTAGAGTTACCTTAAGCTCGACCGATTGAAGAAACCTAAAACCGGTCAAGCTGCAAATAGCATGCACACACACACAGAAATGCATGTGTATGCTTTTTAATTAGCGTTTAGTTGTACTTAGTCTGCAGTGCACTTCTCTGCGTATGCTGGTGTACATCTGCAGTGCCCTAACGCTAACGTCAAACGGTAGGTAGCAGACTTGCTGTGTGACCTTGTGAGTAAGGTGGTTTCTACAGTCGTCGTAAGTTTGGCATTGTCACGAGAAGCTAGAAAAGATGGTTCGTGGGCGCCGTAAGCTTTACTGCTCAGTGGATGACAGCGGAGAAGCGCGTTGAAGCAGTATTAAAGAATGGTTCTAGCTCCTCGCCGCTTCCTGAGGCCATTTAGGTGGGAGGTTTTTAGTGGGTTTATTATGCCAACAACATCGGCATCGAGGGCAGAAGCGGCAACGTACAGCCAGAGTTGTCACAAACAACACTATAGTGACGACGTAGTAACAATAAAGGCCAGTCAGCTGGCCATCGACCTGGCCGTCGTTATCGGCGAGGAAACCCGAAATTGCGAATTGCGTCGAAACAACATTACTCGTCCACTCGTGTCAGAGAGAGCCTGCTGCTGGGTCCACGTGCGGACGTTAAGAGAGACCTGCTTTGAGCCAATAACGACAACACAGCAATCACAACACAGGAAGCCAATTCCCTAATTCAACACCGTCACCGAGAGCCGATAAGAGACAACTACTCTAACGTCTGTAGTTGCAGTATAGGTAACGTGACAGCAACACCTACGTATGAAGTATCGATAAAATTCGTCCGAGTTTTTCATTGGCCAAATTCAGTGGCGACAGTAGCGTCGCAGCGACTGCAGGGCCGTCGAGAGCAGAGTTGCAGTTGAGGAGTCGCAACGAACGTTACCTACGGCGTAGTTACCGCTGTAGCTAGTAGTCGTAGTTGACCGAAGTTAGGTTTTGCTAGAATGTACAGCAGCTGGCAGCTTTCGAGTGCAAAAACGTGCAAAATGTGAGAACATAGTGCTCTTGCTCTGACCTAATGCTGAGAATGAACACGGCGTCGGTTGTTAGGAAGGGGGAAAAACGATCGGTGGCGCTTTTTAGTCACCGGACACAACTTCGCTTCATTGTAAGTCGCAAGACGTTCACGCTTGGTGTATCGTTTCTTTGCTTACACTCACGCATCACGCGCTGCCGGAGGTCTTCGGCGCGAGGGGGACACAAAAGCCAGCTGACTGAAGTAGCATCAGCGGCGACTTGATATCGATGATGGAACAAAAATTGGAAGCTGTTGGGAGGCCAAGCGCCGACATGTAGTAAGGTCAGCCACAACACGTTCACCACGCTCAGTTGGCCGATCAGGAAGTTACAACGTCTATTTGCATCTGACTTAATGTGCAAATGTACAAGGTTATGTTGGCACTTCGTCTTTGTGCAACAGGGTACAGTTAGAGTACGCAAATACCAACCGATTGAATTTTAGCTGATGAAAAATACTGTCGTTTCTGACAGTAGCGAGCAGATCGTCGAGCCCGGTGGTGACATGGTGGGTGCGTTTGCCTGTAGTTAGTCTTATAACTACAGGCATGTTAGTAGTTCCTCCGGGTTTGTTGTCTACCCGGGGGCACATAGGTGCGCGGGTTCGAGCGCCCCACCGTTGCACATTTGTATTTATGGGGGTGCATTTATGAAGCAATACGAAAAACAGTCCCGTGGACGTTAGATCTTGGCTAGAAAAGCCAGAAAAGTTTATATTGTAGCCACCAGATCGGACAAGTTTGCGCAGGGGGGATTTCTGGCAGGCTTTATCTGTGCGCATAGCTATACATCTCATGCGTGAAACGGTACATGTAGAACACCACATTGGCGGCGCGGTCTTCTCCGTTGAGTGACGATGATGAGGTGGCTCGTGCCCAGTTAGTGTCCAGATATTAGCTGAACAAACAACAGGCATCTAATTTAGCCCGCATCTTGCGAGCGCGGAAGATGACACAGGCCAAGGCATGTGTACAAAGCCACAGGAGGCTTAGTTGAAAACGAAGTGAGAGATGACAAGATGGCAGAGAGAGAGATAGAGAGAGAAAATGGAAAGAGGAAGAGAGAGAAAATGGAATGCGGAAGAGAGAGATAAAGGGTCAAGGCAAAAGTAGCAGGCAAGCTGTTTTATGTTCTTCAAGGCTACACGCATATAAGCAGACGCGTTCGGACACGACGGTTTACCACTACAGGAACAAAAACTTGCCGTCATTGATAAATTGTAACGTGCCAAACAACAACGCATCTAATTAGCCGGTGCCAGAACTAGGATGCGCTAATTGTTTGTCGTTGCTGCTGCTGTTGGTGCTACCGCCAGCATGCTTCCATCGCTGACAAGGCAATTTTTATATGAAACGCGACTGAAGCCCGGCAACTCCTTTCAGATCGTGACCCTTCTAGCGAATAGCCCCGATGGTGGGCCCACGATTCACTAAGGGATGCTCTGAAACAACAACGAAGGACTAGACGACACACTAAAGGACGGTCGTAGTTTTAAAGCTAGAGGAAATGTGTGCGTCTCTTAGCAGTACCAACCGGAGTAAAAATATGCATGGGAATTGTGGCTCTTTTCTTATTCCTGCAGAGTTTTAGGATGAATTGAAGTACTTCTGTTGGACAGTGGGATATGTATTGTGCGTTGCCGGGGCCGTAATACGTGCAAACAATAAGACTTGATTGCTTTTCCAATGCATTACTCTAACAAGTGCGAGAGTACGCTAAGAACGCTGCACATTACGAAACCGTTTTGAGCGCTCCAAAAAATTCGCCGCTCATCTGGAATATAACTATGCTACTATAACTATCCTACGACTTGTCTCAGCCATTTGTTTTAAATGCAAGCAGGTCTAAGCTGACATGTGTGATTTTCCTCCTTTGTGGCTCTTGAGGATCTACTGAACCAGTTAACCTCGTAGACACTCGATATTTAAGCCGTCACCCTTTAGTAACGATCGTTGCACTCAAAAACTTATATTCATATATTGTTCGACAACGCGCCGCACTTGCTATAAGGGAAGTCTATTTTTAACATAGACTGGAATCAGTAGCTTCTAATGTGTTGCATTTCTTCACTCCACTAGAGCTCGCTTTATGGCGATTAACTAAGCACGACCATGCTTTGGATAAGTAAGTGCAGGATGTCAATTATGCATATTTGCCCTCTTATTCGGCTCTTAAGTTTTACGTGCTTCTAGGTAGTCTACCATTCTAGATGATGCTCTTGCCCAGCTACGGGCGTGGATCTGGTTACGCGCGGCTGTGATCTTGTATCTAACCTGCATTTTCTTTAGGGCTACACGAGTAGCGAAAACCAGCCGTAACTATCGGTGTTCTCTGTTTAAGGGAACTGCGTTATTTTGCACACTCACCGGTCCGTGCTGAAGCCCCTTCAACCAATGTTTGACGACCGCGCGGGTTAACCTTAACAGAACGGTACTAATAGTCTTGTCTATGAGCCTTTTTTTGTTTCTTTTAAAATCTCGGAAACGCATTATGCACTTGCGCTGCTAGCAGCTAGCAAAACCCAGTGTGAGACTCGCACCCATTAATTCCGATATCCTCCCCGGCTCCCCAAAGTCCTGGATTGCATTGGCATTACTTCGACTGTCGATGAGCCCGGTAGCCATTTAGAGTCTATAGGCCAAATGGTTTACCGGTGTTAATCACAACCTTGGAAATTTGCCCAGCTTCTGTACGCAACTGTCACACTATTTTGTCTCGAGTTTATTCTCGTCCGCCATGTTTGCAAAAGTCAATTATTACGGCTTTTTTACGCAAACCTATGAACGCACCTCGTATTTTTCGAAGGCAGCCTTTTTTAGGGAATCATCCGGCAGTATATAGCCGGTCTCACACTGTATTAATGCGTTAAGGTATTAAGTTCATGGAAATCTGCGATCTAATTTTAAATCAGGACCACACAAACTTAAATGGCACCGTCGTCACAATTGGCCTGCCATGGTCAGTATCCTATGTTTGTAGCTTGGTGTAGATTCAATGCTGCTAATATCTAAAATAACGTTTTATATTTATATATGAATATATACATGAAGCCACTTTAGGGGTCTCTATGGGTCGGTTTTTAATTAAGCCTATCGCTTGATTTTATTCCGGAAGGCAACGTTAATTACGTTGCAATCCAAAAGCCAAGTCTATAGAAGGCTAATGCGATCCCAACATTCGTTTTACTGTTTACAAAGCTTCTGTGGACTTGGCGCCAGAATCGCACCTTTCGAACTTCGCCTAGTAAAATATCAAAGTCCCCAGTCATCTGTATCACCCCGTTCAGTTGTCCCATGCATTGGCAGTAATACTAATAGTAATAATATGCAGCAGTAGTTTCTGCATATTATTATTATGATTATTATTATTATTTAGCTCAGAGTGTTTCAAATTGTCGAAATTGCCTGCAAGTTATGATTGAGAAAACGTTGAAGCCCGAATTTTGGAGTAATATCGAGTGCTGTGTATGTCTCTAAGAGATAAACTTAGCCAAGGACAAATCGCCTCTCTACCTGGGGAACTCGCTATGCAGCTCCTGTCAATGTTCAACGCGCGTGTTGCCCCGGCATCGGTAACGCGGTTGACGGCTTTGATAACACGTTGTGCCATTGATGCTCTTGCGTTTCTTCAAACGCCGCTGTCAAGTGAGCGCGAGGTGGCTTGGTAGTCCCGAGGGACTATCTCGATATCTGCATAATGGTATGTAAATCGAACCTCTACCCGACGATCACCGACGATAGTACCGACGGCTGGCAAGCATCCAACATAACGACATTCAGTAGGCAATTTCGTTCGACCCGGAATTCACCTGCCAACCGTTCAGATCTACAGCAAAGCGCATAGGACAGAGAATCTCACACTCCCGTAGGGATAACAGATAGAAATCAGGCTTCTGAAAAAATGAGAAAGCCTTTTTGCCTGACAACAAGCAAGCTTCGCCAAGCCCGCTTTGCCCGTCACTACCTTCGATCTGTGCGAGCCACTTGAAGTACTGTGTAGTGCAACACGCCAATCACTTCCCTGCCCCTTACTCCAGTGATGATGATAGCTAACCACGGTTACTTAACAAAGTGCTAACGATTGACAAAAACAACACAAGCGCAACAGAATACGTCCGCCTCGTCACGCATAAGTGGCTACTAGACAGGTTACGCCTGATCTATTTTCTACTCTTCCCTCTGGCAGCCCTCTCCTCTCTGGCAGGAATCGAAATCTGGTAATTCTGCAAAAGCATTTCCAAAAGCAAGGCTCCATTTGAAGATCGACAGGCCTTTGCCTTAGAGGGCCAACTACCGCAATTGCATGTTGCACGAATAGTTCCGGACAAGATAGCACATCCTCCATTCTGCGTCGAGGCAGTCTGAGGTCTTATCGTGGCCGTAATTGCAAAGGGATTACATCCGCGGCAGCAGGTCTGTTACCACTACAGCGGAGGTACCCAAGTCATGCCGCAAATCCTCGATATAAGCATTGCACACTTCTTAATCTACACAGGCAGGCTCAACGAAACGGCAATTTCTCCGCGTCAATCATTATCATTAATCGCGGACGCAACGCCATAGCAAATGCGTCAGTTTCATTGCGACCTCCACCTCTTTTTTATCTTCGCGTTGACCCTCAGCCAACATTTGGCTGAGAGTCAGCCTAGGCACTTATGTGTCTTCTCCGGTAGCGAGGCGCACGCGAGTGCACCACGCTATCGCTGCGGCTTCTATGAAGATATCTGCCCATTGCCACTCAGAGTACGAGAATGTTAGTTCTTCTTAGGGGTAAATTTAGAACAAACGAGCAGTTCCTTCTTCTCCGTTCGGTTTCTATTATTTTGCGCCTAATGGGGCACACAGCTACATTAAGGTGTTACGGACTAAATCCGCACGTGCAGTCAGCTGCTTAATAGCATTATTAAAAATGACTCTCCATAGTGGAGGTGTCGTAGAGAATGTCAATGACCCGAACCACACTAAAGCGTCTCTTATGGAGATCACGTTATTCAAGAGGTATCACTGCTAGTGACATCTTTACTGTTGTTAGTGACGCTGGGGAACGACGTCTCTGCTGCGCAATCACGTTCGACAACAACCTAAGGCCTACAAAAGTTCCGGATCTTCTGTTTAGCACGCACGCTGCCCACAGCGGCATTTCGCCTCATCCAAACAGAGTCCGGACTAAATGGTGGTTAGACCTAGTGCCAAGCATCAATGAAGTGTCTTGCCCTGTAATCAACACGGACCAAGAACCCCACGTTCCGTTTCTGGGAACAAATCTTATCACTATGTACTCATTCTAGATATATCTCGCTCACAACACTGTTTACATCTGTGCTCTAACACAAGCCAGCACCGATCGCACCGTATGTCGTACCATTATCTACTAGACGCTACATTCGAAGCTCTGGGGAGGTGTCAAATATTCTCGGTCGCATCTGCAGCGAAGCTAATGTTCGGTCAGCTGGGATTCAGTATATGGTGCTGGCAGGCAGGCAGCTACTTAGACGATTAACAGACACTCACGCTGGACTTGTGACTAGTGTTGTTGTTGGAGCTTGTTTTGATTATAATTATGGCTGTATGTTCCACGCTGTTATTTTGCTGCGGCTGGTATTATTGTTATTTTATCTAGTATTGTTTCTGATGCAGTCATATCTGTTTTTCCCGTTACTGCGTTACCTGTTGATGCTACTACTACTACCGCTACTGTATGGATAGATGAATGGCTGTCTGTCTATTGATCTGTGTGCTACCTATGACCAACGGTTTAATCGACAAGCAAAGGCAGCGTTACCAGTCATCTGACTGATTGCTGCACTAAGCGAAGTCGTATATATATACATATATAATGTTAGTATTTATTAAGAATACCGATGAAGCGACAATTGTCTCCTGAGAACGCGTGCACTGGGAATATTACTCTATCTCGTATAGAGTGGGTTGGTACCACTTCAGCAGCGTGCCGCGGACGGACGCCGCGTTCCCGCATTGGACGTTGAGGTCGAGGCGCTGTTTCACGAAAGCCGCAGACCTCTTGTCTCCAGCTGCGAGGTTTAGCTGCTCGCCGACTCTGTGGAGAAGTTTGCGGGTGAGGTTGCCTGGGCCGCCCAAGGTCTCAAACGCTAGCGGTTGAAATTAATGTGGGTACCCTATTGAAGCGTATTTTGCGAGCTTCCTTGTCTCGGCTAGATCGCCAGCGTAACCTGCCGAGGCCACCCCGCCACCGACCATTGCAGATGCTAATGAGTCGGTAACTGTGGCGTCCCAGACAAGCATCCTGCCCCGGCTGAAGGGGGCTAGAGTCATCCCGTCCGGGCGTTTGCCGTCGTCGGCGGAAAGACCCTGGGGCTCTAGAATACAGGGAAATCCGCTAGATCGGAGCGTTCGGCTAAAAGTGTCGTTAATACTGGCATGTCGGGCACGCCGTCCTGCACTCATGACGCACGACAACCCATGATGGGCTAACTTGTCAACAGGTTGACCACACTTGCATTGGTGAGGAGTTACAAGAACACAGCCGAGCCGAAGTCCTGCCCCGATTCGGGTAGTTTCGTCGTCCAAAAGAGTGCCCAGTGGGGCGCTTGGAAGCGCATGCAGCCAGGCTCCGGATCCCTTAGCGGCGACCGCCCGAAGACGAGCCTTTGCGACGTCGTCAATGGCGTCCGCGAGTAAGCCGCAATATGCTTTTTCGTGCAACAACGCGCTCCAGTCGTGTTGGCTTCGAGGATTGTCCGGGGCACCACTGCAAATTGTCTTTAACTCTTCTTGAAGGCGTCTTGTGAAGTCCTTGTACTGAACAGCGCCGGCTTCGTCTAGAAGTGCAATGACCTTGTTCTCAGATGGAAGAAAAAAGGAGACTATTGCTGGGCCAGCCGAGATAAGTGGATCCGGGATCCCCAGGCCTCCCTTGGAAATCGGTAGTTGCGCCTGCTTTCGAGCGGGGGGTGCCAGCGAAAGATTAAGGAGGGACTCGAGGGTGTTCAGCGTTAACTCGTTCAATGGACGAAGGTCGTCCAATCGCCCTGTAAGATTAGCTCCTCGAAGAAGGTGGTTGACCCTAGTGGCTGAGAACGACGAACGATGTAAAAAGAGAGCGCGATGAGCGCCGAGCGGGGTGAGGTTGTTAGCGACGTCCTTTAACACGCTTTGCCATTTTTTGAGAACGCGTGGGAGTCCTTGCGGTCAGAGGGGGACTCCCAGAAGCTCCAGGTCGTAGTCGTGGGTAATCTTACAACCCGGCAATAAAGCTTGGAGGGGACGGAGGTCAGGCGCCTGCGCACTATCACCCGTAACGTAGATCTCGCACTCCTCGGGATTCAGCTCCAAGCCTGAAATCTGGCGAAATTCAAGCACGCGCCGAATATCTTCGGCAACCATGGATGCGTCTCCCCCCAGTACGCCATCATCAAGGTACCAAATGTTTAGTGAGCTGTTAAGGGAGTCAACAAGCTCTTTGATGCTCAGGCAAAACAATGGAGGAGCCAGAGGATCGCTCTGTTGCAGTCCCGTGACCGAAGATATGAGATCATCCGGGAGTCGTATATATATATATATATATATACGAGACGAACCAAAAAATATGATACATATTTATAATAAATCTACTATCTTCTTTAGTGGTTTCGTCTCCCTTCAAAATAGCTCCCGGCCGGTGCAATGCACATGTGCTGCCTCCTCCCCACGCTTTAAAACATTTTTAAAGGAGTCTCTTGGGATCGAGTTGAGTTGATGCTGCGAATGTTTATTCATTTCTTCTGTAATCTTAAAATGTTTTCCTTGGAAAAGTTGTTTCCTGTGGAAATATGAAAACAATCACATGGAGGCAATTCTAGCGAATAGAAGGTTGCG
The DNA here is from genome assembly GCA_003439945.1 of Dermanyssus gallinae. Taxonomy (NCBI): domain Eukaryota; kingdom Metazoa; phylum Arthropoda; class Arachnida; order Mesostigmata; family Dermanyssidae; genus Dermanyssus; species Dermanyssus gallinae. Next base: position 676,687 of record QVRM01001983.1, on the reverse strand, counting down.
GAAATATAGAAACCGACTTTTTCATCAAATAATACGAAATCGGTAACGATTTGCGCGCCGGCAGGTTGTCGCAATAGAGGATCTAAGTGTTGTTCGCCTAGAGTACCGGCCTCCTGCGTCCGGCATTTTTGCGCGAAGTTTCTGAAATTTCGCTGTAGTATTCCTCGTTGACCGTAGAACCAGGTGGCAAATTCGGAATATGATTCCCTCGTAGTCGAAAAAAATAGTTAAACGAATTTTGGTGTTAACTATGCTCTGTCTGGCTTTATTCGATCGACTTTCTCCATGGAAGCACTATTGGAAGTATTGAGCTTTGGCCGTGATGTCGTAACCATCTTCCCACGACTCGTCTCCTGTAATAACTTTCTGAAGAAATCCAGAGCACTCTGTTACCGCCTGAAAGTTTAGCTCGGACATTTCAGGACGGGCGTTCATTTCCTAAAAATTTAACATTTTTAGAATGGATTTTTCGGCCTGTCATCTGATGCATAAAATACCAGTCGAGACTCTTATAACTGATCCCTTAGATATCTCCAGTTACTCAGCTGTCTCTCTGATAGTAATTTGGCGACTGTTGAATACTATATCACGAACTCATTCTACGTTTTTCTCTGTTATTGATGTTAAAAGCTTTCTAAAACAGTGGTGATCTTCGGTCTCTTTATGTCCAACGCGAAATTGCGTTCATGTGGCTATCTCGCTCTCGTTGTGCCTATTAAGCCAAGGCAGCAGGCGTCCCAGTCGGTACCACCGGGTTGCTAAAACCCGGGGCGTTGACCTTACACTTCCCCCGTACATTTAGCAGCCTTAACAACCCTCGAATGGGCCATGACAAAATGACAATCTGAATTCGTTGCCACTCAATCGATATCGTATGCCTTGCCTCCCGCGCCAACAAAAGTGACTATTGGGAGTTTATACAGTCTGACCAACTTTCTATTGGCGCGTGAAGGTCCCGAAAGGAAAGAGAGTTATAGTTACTCCCGATAGTGCAAAACCGTACACGGGCATTAGCCTTACGGAAAAACAAATGAAGTTATGGTCATCGCACATGTTATTAAAACGCACTTATATAAAAAAAGTTTCGAACGGTTATCAAGCATTTTTCTTTGAGAGGTTGGAGTGCAATCCGACTTGATTAAACCAGGTTCGTGGTGACTCTCTCCGTCTTTTCTACTGTTCTAACTAAAATTATTTTTTAAGGAGGTTGTTTTTAATTGTGGATCATCCTCCGTCCCCTACGGGCTTGGAACTCACCGTTACTGTTCCAACTGGATTAATGAGTTTAAAAGAGGTCCCAGGAGCACCAACGACAAACCGCGTTCTGGACGCCCAAAACGGCTACTGAAAGGGAAGACGTGGAAAAAGTTCTGAGAATCATTGCCGCAGATGAATTGAATGAGCACTTGAAAGAGCATTAGAATACGGAGGCTTTGGGGATCAGTTTGGGTAGTGTGCTTCTTGCGTGACAACTTGAGGACGAAACAGATCAGATCAAAATGGGTGCCGCGTTTGGTCAATAAGGGGCAATTGACGCTCATAATTCCGCTTCTCAGCAAAATTTGACCAACCCAAAGAAATATGTGGGATTTTTTGGCGAATTTTGTTTGATCTGGTGGCTGAAAGTTGGGTCCATGGGAACTGAGACTGAGGAAGTATCTCGCCTGAATGTGTGCATTCGGTGAAGGACCCCGGAGGAGAATAGACATCCCTGGCGGCGTCGGCCAGAAAGGTAATCATTTTGTTTTTTGGGGATCAACGTGAAATAATTCTGGTCAACTATCGAAAAGTTGGGAGCAGTAAAACGATCACAGGAGAATAATATACAGGACTGTTGGACCACCTGCAGCAAGAACTCACTAACAAACGATCAGCTTTGCACAATATGGTTGCTCTGTTTTAACAGGACAACGCTCTTGCACACGAGTCGCAACTAGCATTAGCAAAACTGGCTAAATTGGAGTACGAACTTATTGAACAAGCTCCCGATTCTTGGGGGTATTCTGAAAATTAAATGAATAGTCTCGGTGGAATGCATTTTTCTAGCAGTTAAGAAGTTAAGTCTATTTTCACTTTGAGGGGGCGAATTCTACTCAGGCGGTCTAAAAACTCCAAAATTTGGTGAGCAAAGTGTATGTAGTTTTCCGGAAAGTATATCGAATAAAAAAAATTGTGATTCTTGGTGCCTATTCTATAGCAATTGAAGAGAATATTGTATATATATATATATATATATATATATATATATATATATCATAATAACAAAATATTGAGATATTGAACTTGAAGGTTCCAATCCAAGGATCTCGATTTCATTCGAGATCAGAACAAAACAGAATTTTCTAAACGCTGGTATGTTTCGTTTCTCTATGAAACAATTAGATCTTTCTGAACTGCACACTTTGCAGAGTTATGTCTACTCAGCCACATGGGTATAACAAATGTTTGTAATTTTATTGCCACTTCTTAAGATAATATCTGCAATGAGGCCACCGATCAGCGAGGGCCAGGAACATGCATCTCTTAGTGGCGTCCTGGCGCAAGTCCTAAGGTCCTCGAGCTACCCGTGTATCCTAAAACCATCAGGTCTCTGTTCGGACGATAACAAAGGTGCCGACGGTTCGACCCTAATAGCCCTTAAAAACGATAGGGCACTCGACTGGGGTACCACCGTGCTGGCCTTGTTAGGCAGGTAAACATCGAAACTTGACGTATAATCATCATCACGGCTAGTAATGCTTATCATCGTTGTTTATCAAAGACGAGGCTCTCCATGGAAACCAGTTTTTGTCCGCCGCCTTCTTAGCTATGGCTTGCTTTTTTTGTTCTGATTAAAGAGGGGCTATAGAACGAACACGTGATACAATGTGTGATATCGCGTGAACGTAGACAAAGCAGAAAATTCTAATACTGTTTCTAGATCAACCTGTGAAAGTACACGAGAAGTCGGGAACGAGCCTTAAGCGAGGCTTCGACTGCTGGCTTTAACAAACGGCTCTCCCTGTACGGCACCGCCTACGGGGGGCGCGCCGGGGGGGGCGGGGGGGGGGGGGTAAAGGGTGACGCTTAAAATCTCTTCCGAATTGAGTTGGAAGGGCTCAAGCGCAGCAAGAGTTCAAGACGTTGACGAGCAGCAGGAAATCGACTTGAGACGACGCTCGAACGCCTTGCCGTCTGCTCAAACGCCCGATATATATATATATATATATATATATATATATATATATATATATATATATATATATATATATATATATATAAGGTGTAAGCTCGGTTTCTTGACGATAACGTCAATACGGTTGCTGCTGTTACTGCTGCTACTACAACGACTAGTCCTACCTCTGTCGCTACATCGACGACTGACTGCGAAGTGCTACGGCGACGACACGGCTTGTATTTCTTACGAGACAACCCCCTTCTCTTCCTCCCCCCGCTCCACTGGCTTCTCGTACAACCATTACTTCTAGTACGATTGGCACCAACTGTATCTGGCCGTCCGACAAGCAACAAAATCGGACTGTGTGCTACCAGGCAGCAGCAGCAGCTCGCTACCAGTGACAGTTCGGAAGGTTCTTTCTTCGAACGTTGTCTTGAACGAGAAAACGAGCTCTGGATGGATTCCGGCTTATTCGTGCAGGTATCGTCCTCCTCCTGAGTTGCTCCGCTGTTCTGAGACGAGCTAGGGGATTGGTTGGCTGCTCGATGAATGGGGGCAATGCGGAGTGGTGGTGGTGGTAGTGGTGGAGGTTGGGAGGCGCGGGGGGTATCGCTGGTTCGGCAGGCAGACGAGGTTGGTCAGATGAGAGAATGAATAGATGAATGAATAAATAGATTGACGAATCGAACCGATTCAAGCGCGCAACAGAAAGCCCGCACGCGCGCGCGAAAGAGAGCGGCCACGCCTTCAGCGTTCAGAGCAAGCAGGACGACGTCACGACGGCAGGACAGTGGCGCCGGGAAAAGGCGCGCGGAAAAATCAGTGCCGAAATCGGCGCCAGTAACAGCAGCAGCAGGAGCAGCAAGAAACGAAAATCTCTCTCTGCTACAGACTCGTCGCTGCTCTCTCGCTGCTACAGACTCGTCGCTGCTCTCTCGCTGCTACAGACTCGTCGCTGCTCTCTCGCTGCTACAGACTCGTCGCTGCTCTCTCGCTGCTACAGATTCGTCGCTGCTCTCTCGCTGCTACAGACTCGTCGCTGCTCTCTCGCTGCTACAGACTCGTCGCTGCTCTCTCGCTGCTACAGACTCGTCGCTGCTCTCTCGCTGCTACAGACTCGTCGCTGCTCTCTCGCTGCTACAGACTCGTCGCTGCTCTCTCGCTGCTACAGACTCGTCGCTGCTCTCTCGCTGCTACAGACTCGTCGCTGCTCTCTCGCTGCTACAGATTCGTCGCTGCTCTCTCGCTGCTACAGACTCGTCGCTGCTCTCTCGCTGCTACAGACTCGTCGCTGCTCTCTCGCTGCTACAGACTCGTCGCTGCTCTCTCGCTGCTACAGACTCGTCGCTGCTCTCTCGCTGCTACAGACTCGTCGCTGCTCTCTCGCTGCTACAGTCATCGTCGATCACTCACTCAGACAGGTTGGCGAGGACGGGCGACCTGTCGAGCGAGCAGCAGCACCAAAAGATCCGCGCGCTCGTTCGCGACCATGGGCGGCGCTCCGCTGATGGCCACAGAGCCGAGCTTCGTCCGGGAAAGTCCGGCAGCAGCACTCAGGCCTCCCACGCAGGCAAGTCCTCGGGGGGTGGGGGTGCGGATGCGGCGGTAGGGTGTCGGGGTAGGCCTAGGCGGCGGGGGGAGGGGGGTGTCGGTAGCCGGCTAGTAGCAGCAACGACAGGTGAGGTGAAAGCACGTTCGCGCGTCACTACGATAGCGCAGGACACAGGTCCATGATACACGACCGGCGGTGGCAGTTGCGGCGTCGGCGGCTGAGGCGGCGTCGGCCGTGCCTGTCGAAGTAGCAGCGATGGGGACGTCCGACGGTCAGGACGGTAGCGGCAACGTACGTCACTCAGCTCACTTCGTTGCCTAATCTTCTTTTCCTGGTTCTTCTTCTTCTTCTTCGTCTTCTACTGCTGCTGCTGCTGCTTGTGTGACAAAGTCAGGCAACCAGCCCCCCCCGTCGGCCCGAGGACTTGGCAGGACGTCCACTCACGTCATGGAGCGGCCGCAGTGGCAGTGGCAGCAGGAGCAGTGGCAGCAGGAGCAGCAGCACAGAAAGAGAGAGGAATTGCTTACTCATTGGCGACCAGATGAACTCTGGTGTCGGTCGGTCGGCGACGATAACAACAACAGACCAGGACGACGAGACAACCCAGGGCGATGAGAAAACCCAGGACGACGAGACAACCCCGCACGACAAGACAAACCAGGACGACGACGACGACGACGACAAGAAACGACGTCGAGAACAACCGTCGCCGTTTCGATCGACGAGAAGCCAGCCGACTGAAGAAGTCGAAGATCTAGAAGGAGAAGATTGAAGTGCCACGGGGGCCACGCCGGCCGAGGGCTCAACACCGTCGCCGTTGTTATTGGCGCTCCCGTGGCTGTCGGCGCATCGTATTCGCGCTCACGCCCATCTCCTCGCTTTAGCTTCTCGGTTTGGCTCGGGTCGGCTCAGCAACAGCATCAGCCGACTTCGGCAGCAGCAGCAGCAGCAGCAGCAGCTCATCGCTTCGGTGTCACCGCCACTGTTTTTCTTTTCTTGTTCTTCTTCGCCTCGTCGGCCTTCCCGAGCTATTCTATTCAACCTGTGCAACCTTGTCCGGTGTCGTACCTTGCGTCTTGTTCATTGCGGAGTCAGTCAACCTCAATTCAAGCACTCCAATCCGACGTAACGCACCCCGCCGACTATCCGATAGCGAATTACGTGCGCGCGTGTATCACAGGGAACACTCACAACCTCATACTCTATGCTTCTCGGCCGCCGTCGCCGCCGCGTCCACCGCTGCTCCAAGCTTCAGGTGTGTAACACTATCTGGCGCTGGCTTCTTCTCAATTTACCTGCCGCCGCCGCCGCCGCTGTTTGATCCGTTGTTAAGGCTAATAGTGGCGAAAATGCAGTCCTGCAGACTCTGCAGCAGCGGCGGGAGTGATGTCGCAGGTGTTGTCTGCATTTACACGTGTGCGCATATGTATATATATATATATATATATATATATATATATATACTCGTATATGGAAAATATTGTGATGATTTATTAATCATTTTCAATACGTTTGCACACTCGGCAGTGCTCGCCTTAATAAAAATGGTGATAAAAAGGTGTCACGTGAAGTTAAGAATCAGTTGTCCGTGTCCTTGCTTGATGGTAGCCCCCGCTCTTATGGACCCGGTGCGAGCGGTATATCCTCAAGGTTCCTTGCAAAGTTAAAACGGTGAGATCCATAAGATTCCTCTTCGTGACGCCGAGCCCCAAGAGCGTCCTCGCCAGATTCCGGAGTGATGGGATCCGAATCTGCGAGGTTTTTGCGGGTCGGGGAGCGCCGCTTTTAGGAACTCGTCGTCAGTATATATATATAGACATTATGTATATATATATATAATATATATATATATATATATATATATGTATATATATCATACATAGTATATGTTATAGATATATATATACATATATATGTATACTATATATATACTATAAACATCTATACTGTCTCTCTCTCTCTTCTCTCTCCTCTCTCTTCTCTCTCTCCTCTCTCAATTCATCTCTCTCTCTCTCTCTCTCTCTTCTCTCTATCTCTCTCTCTCCTCTCTCCCTCTCTCTCTCTCTCTCTCTCTCTCCATGCGCCAGGTTAATTTAGTGCAATGTTTGCGACTGGTCTGTTAAAACAGCCGTAATTTGACAGCTGCTTTAAAACCAGTCAGTTCTAGAACACGAGTCAGAAAAAATTCGATCCAAGTATGTTTATTTCACTCAAATTGGGTATAAACGGATTCTTATACTTAATTTGAGTGAATCAGAGAAAAAAGTGGATAGTATGATAATTGAGTGGCACCAGTTTACGATTATGAGGAAAATGTGAAATGTTTGGCCAATGTGAACAGTTTTGCGCAAGTGAGCGCACAAACAGGAGCCAATGTTTCTAATATCCCGTTTGTCTGCGCTGATATTCTTTTTGGATAGATGCGGAATGTATCATTCATTCATTCATTCGATGTTCTGCCAGATACACGGCGTTACCTCTCATGGGTAAAATCCAATTTTAGCAGCAGCTTGCGGCCAACTATTTCTTGATCCCTCGGATCTGTTTCACGTCACGTTATTGCAAACGATCTACTTTTCCAACTTGGTATTCATCTTCGTCAATGGAGTCTCGCGTATGCTCTGTTCAGGTAATCGGCGTCTCCAAGATGTGTCGCAATGCTTCCGTGTAGCACATCGTCAATTTATTGAGTTTTCCACTGCCGGAGACAGGATTACGTCCGCCAGGACGATAAATTAGCGAACTGAATGGCGATGCAGTAGCTTCGCATCTCTGTCGTGGAATTGCTAAACTTTTCGACATGCGGCTGCCCAAAACATTTCCAAACGACCGCCTTTTTTAGGGTTTTGCGGCCGCGAACTATTTATATTTGATACTGCTTGCTGCATTGTCTTTTTGTAGTTTTGCGTGAAACAAGTAGCCCACAATGCGGCAAAACACCCAGTGATACAAATCATATTTTACCAGCAAGAAAAAAACAAGAATAAAATCGAGCTGAAGTGACATTACAGAACCGATTTAGCCTGCTTGCAAACAACAAAGAATGCGCGCGCTTAATTATAAATGGAGGCTTGCTTATAAAGTTATAAAACAACTCGCCGATCTCTAGAAAGTAGACGATAACGACATACGAGTGACGATTAATGAAGTCTCTGTATTTGCTTTCTGACGTCGGTGGGCATACATTACTCACGTATACCGAGCATAAGCTCAGTGCCAACATAACACACAGTCTGGTGCGTTTTTGTCCTGTCTTCCAGAAATACACAACAAATAGTTTTGAAGTTACTGACAAAAATTTCAAGTACATCCTCGAGCTGAAAGCTAGCTCCTAGAAGAGGCATTAGGACAGCAGAGTGAATCCCGCCGAAACATATCGCTGCTGGTGTCGGGAGGCAAATCCGCTTACCACCGAGACGTCTACAGAGCCGCAGTCAGCTGGAGCGGAACGTCGTCTGAACGGCAGACAGAATTGACTTGAAATTGAGAGGGGACCTATAGGACTATCGCAGCAGTAGTAGCAGCAGCAGCAGCAGCAAAAACTAGAAACCAAGACAACAATCGGGACCGATGGATCCGTCTGGACTCACGCGGACAGGCTTCCGGATAGCCCGCAAATGCACCGGACTCAAACCGTACGCGGGTTCGCCGACTCTGCGGGGCTTGATGCTTGCCGATCCGGCAGTACTTCAACTGCCTTCAACTGCTCTATGAAGTTTAACATTTTTAGCCACTGCTGAGGAGAGTTATTTAGCTATCTAGTTGGTTATCTAGTCGTTTGCAGCAGCAACAGCAGCCACCGCTGCAACCGAAAGAAAAAGCGGTCGTCGATGTAGGCAACGCCGCCGATAACAAATTTGCTGCCATGCTGTTCTTGTTCACAATATCTTAGGTCTTAGTGCCGGTCTAGTCTTGTTCGTGTCATTTCAGGTCTTCTCCCCGAGCTATAATTAATGATGTAATTATTTCAGCACATAGGGCTCTGGCGTACGTATATATATATATATATATATATATATATATATATATATACATATATATATATATATATATATATATATATATATATTGTCGTGTATATTCCTAAGGTTATGTCCTTTCATTTTTCTCCCCACTTCATAGTATAGGCCACGAAGGCCGTCGTCTTAGGTAAACCCCATCTTACTTGTAATTTCTGTGTCATACGAGATCCTTCCTCTAATATACGAACTATTATATTCCTACAAGAGTTAGCTAACCCCAGAACCCGCTTTATGACGAAAAATCGAAATCTATCTAGTAACTATAGATATGCCTCTCCTAATTTCTCCCATATAAGTGATATACCAAATTTTTTTTTCTTTTATTTGAGCCATATGTTTTATTTAACTTATAACGGGGTGCAAACAATTGTCCTCCAGCGAACGTGACGACAAACTACATCAGCCCTAGGTTCAACTTTGGTGTCGACCACCTGGACAAGGTACTAAGCACCGCCGTGGCGTTACCACTGTGTATATCCTATGACAGCCTTTGCCGGAAAAATTCACCAGCGCGCAGGTCTCCCGTGGCCAATCTTAGACACTTGCATATCTTAGTAATAACTCCCTCAGTAATTTTACCTGGGCCCCCTAAGGTCTCAAAGGCAAAAGGTCGAAAATCCATAGAGTCTCCAATAGATGTATACTTCCGACATTTATTTCTTTCCGCCTGCAAAACAGCATAACCAGCCTGGGTAGCGCCGTGACTGACCATTGAAGGTGCTAAAGAGTCAGTCACTTTAGCGTCCCAGACGAGTGCCTTGTGGAATTGCAAAGTAGCAATTGTAGCAAAGGCTGTTAGGGTCATCTCATCAGGTCGACGGGAGTCGTCTGTATACAAACCTGCGGGTTCGAGAACACAAGGACCTTAGGACAGAAGACTTTAGGACACGGGCTAGGGTATCATTCAAAACAGCATGTCTCGTCCTACGGCCTAAGCTGTATATATATATATATATATATATATATGTATATATATATATATATATATATATATATATATATATATATATATATATGTATATATATATATATATATATATATATATATATATATATATATATATATATATATATATATATATATATATAGGTAGTTCAATAAGTTCTTAGAATGAAAACCAAGAATTTTCCAAATCATGTTTTTAAATTTATCTTATTCGATATACTCCCCGAGATGCTCAATACACTTTTCCGACCAAGATTTCAGAGCTTTTATACCTCTTAAGTAGAATTCCGCGTCTTTAGACTGAAAATAAGCATTGACAGCAGCCTTAACCTCTTCATTGCTGGAAAAACGCTTTCCACCGAGACTATTCTTTAAATGTCCGAAGATGAAATAATCAGAGGGGACCAGGTCTGGAGAATAGGAAGGTTGTTCAATAAGTTCGAACCTCAGTTGGGCCAGTTTTGCCGATGCTTGCCGGGACTTGTGTGCAGGAGCATTGTCCTGGTGAAACAGGACAACCTTCTTCTGCAAAGCGGGCCGTTTCACGATGAGTTCTTGCTTCAGGCAGTCCAACAGTCTTGCATAATATTCTCCCGTGATCGTTTTACCGCTCTCAAGGTAGTCGACCAGCATTATTCTACGTTGGTCTTAAAAAACTGTAGCCATCACCTTTCCGGTCAATGCCGTTGTCCGCACCCTCTTCGGAGGTCCTTCATCAGGTGCACACCATTGGCAAGATGCTTCTTGGGTCTCGGGAGTGTAGTGATGGACCCAGCTTTCATCGACGGTCATGAATCTGCGCCAAAAATCTGACGGATTGTACGACATCTTGGCCAAATTTCGCTGTGAAGCGAAAACAGGCGCGTTTTTTTGGCCTTGGTTGAGCAAATGCGGCAGCCATTTTTCTCTGAGCTCTTTCATCTTCAAGTTTTCGTGCAGGATGAAATGCACACTGCCCACTGATCCCCAAGGCCTCCGCTATCTCCCTAATGTTCACTCGCTTATCTGCGGCAACGATTTTCCGCACCTTTTCCACGTTTTCCTAATCAGTTGCCGTTTTTGGGCGTTTTGAACGTAGTTCATCCCAGTGCTCCTGCGACCTCTTTTTAACTCATTAATCCAGTTGGAAGCAGTGGCAAAACATGGCGCAGAGTCACCGTACACCTCGTCTAACTCAGTTTTCACTTGGGTCGCATTCCAACCTTAGAAATAAAATGCTTGATAACCACTCGAAACTAATTTTTCTCCATTTTTCAAAATCACGCCGATACGTTGCACGGGAAAAGCGATCAAACGAAATCGCAACGGCCAATCACCATAATATTTTGACTGCTGGCAGTCGAATAGTTGCAGTTCCTAATAGCTGTGCCAAAATTCGAATTCTAAAACGCTCATTCTAAGAACTTATTGAACTACCTGTATATATATATATATATATATATATATATATAAATATATATATATATATATAGTGTGTCTGCCCGTAATTTAGCATGATGCGCTTGTAGCCCATATTTCTAATCGATCTAAAGTTGTGGCTCGAGGAAAAGCGCAAAACTGCTGTCTATATTTGTGTTCTAGGGGTATTTTGATTATTATTATTTTAAGAAAAATCGAAGCAGCACAAGTATAAACCAAAGATGTGATTGTACTCCAGGATCCCTGTGAAATAATCTATTGTAAAATTTGCGATATAAGATCATATTCATTTTTTCCTTTGGCTGAATATTAACTAAAATTTGTATTTGCGCAAGTATAGCAGGTAGCAGTTGGTAGTAAGGTAGCATTTTACGCTCGTATCAGATTGCATATGTATTTAGGTCGGATACAATCTTAGAAAGGTTTGCACGCTGAATTCAGATTTGTTAATAGGTCAGTTAAAGCATCATATTTTGTTTGCTTACTTATTTGAGAGCTAAAATCATTTCATCTCAAATTTCGAAATAAAAGATTTCTTCAATTATCTATATGTGTATAAGAGATATAACTGTGAAGAAAACTTTTAATAGGCGCACGTTGATGCTGGATAGATAGCGAGATGAAAGTAAAGATTCTGACCTCGCAATCATAGAGCCGCAAACTGCGGATTTCAGGCGTCTTTTGGACAATACGTATGCTCAAGACCAGGTTCCACAGTATGCAGAGAGAGACACATATAAAGCTCACCACATGCGTGGCTGGAGAAATCTTGATTGCAAATAGCTTGTAGATGGAGAGACTGACTTCTTCTTATCTTATTTCATGACGTTGCACCATTGATGAGAACCCAGCATTTTCTTCAAACACAAGCCACAAATGATATCATGAAAGGAGATGGATAAGGCTGCCAAGACAATAACTGCGGTAGAATGGGCTACCCGACAGGTCCTGTAAGGCACTAAAGCCGACAGAATAACACATTTTGTCGTCCATCAAGGAAGACCACGATAAGGCTAAAAGTCCACAAATATTGTAGATGGCAAGTAAATGGCCAGAAAGCCGAATACGCAGTTTGTAAAAACAGTGAGAAAAGTTTAAATGTAGCCTGACGGTTTGACCCACCAAAGGCTACCAATTATATAAAAGAGTTATACCGGATATCAATTACTTTAACCGCATCAAAAGTGCTAGCTCTACAAAAAAATACTTAAGACCTTTAAGTATAGCATGGCTAGCTTGCGCTTAGGTTTGTTAAACTTGCGTCTGTCTTCCTGTCCCTTAAGAAAATATCGCTGCACTGCCTCTATAAAATACCGAGAGCAGCTGACAACAAAATAAGTATCATTGTTCTATGCTCAAGTAGTAAGCCAAGAAGGGGGAGTTCATGGTTCAACAGTGCGTGCAAAGCAGCCAACCAGGCCCAGCTCAGCGCTCGCCTCCTAGCCGCACTTTACCCGAAGATGCGGCCACTCTTCATCATTCTTAAAAGTTGGTGTCGCCGGACGTACAAAGCTGAACGCGCCAAGTATTTGGAACAAAAGGAGTCTGCGCTGTTGGATGAGGCAGAGCGACAACCGTACAAGTGGCTCCGCCGACAGGGATCTCCCACCTTCCCTATCAACTCATCGGCGCTCATCTCCCACTTCAGCCGCATGTTTGCGTCGGCCGACACCATCCCGCGCGGCATCCTCCACTACGAAGCGGCCTGGGACGAGAAAACAATGCTGCTACGGGATTCACTCTCCGCAGAGTTTTCTCTCACCAAGGTGCTTGGCGCCATGCAACGACTCCGTCACAACAAGGCCGCCGGTCCCGACCAAGTCCGTAATGAGCACCTCAAGGAGGCCATGGTACTTGCTCCTTGCTGGACCGCCCTTTTCAACGCTAGTCTGCGCGAAGGTCGCCCCCCAGCGACTGGCAGAGTGCTTATCTAGCAGTCATCCCGAATGGAAAGGGCAACCCCAGAGAGCCCAGCTCGTGGCGTGGGATCGCCAAAAAGAGCTGCTGCTACAAGCTGCTCTCTGCCATCCTCACCGCCCGCCTGTCTCACTTCCTCGAGGCTCTCGGCGCCATCCCGAAAGAGCAGCACGGCTTCCGCGCAGGCAGGTCCACACTGACTGCGTGTGAGATTCTGCTGGCCAGAGTTTGGGGAGTGATGCAGTCTAGGCACGCCAAGCAATTCCTGTACGCCGTCTTTGTGGATTTCCGCTCGGCCTTTGATGGAGCTCCCAGAGACAAGATTATCTTCAAGTTGGCTGAAGCGGGCGTGCCTGCCAACATCCTCCAGCTCATCGGGGCAATCCTGCAGGAAAACCCGATCACCATACAGGATGGGGTTGCTGAGTTGTGCCCCTTTGTGCAAACGACGGGAGTCGCGCAGGGGGACAACTTAAGCCCGCTGCTGTTTTCCATCCTGCTCAACGATCTTCCGCGACGCATCGTGGGCACTCGAGAGTCCGTCCGCCCAGACATTCTGCTATACGCAGACGATCTCGCGATATATGGAACAAGCCGATTCGAGGTGCAGCAGAGCCTAGCAAGGCTCGAGCAGTACGTGGCGGATGTAGGACTTGAGATCAACATCGGCAAGACCAAGGCCATGAAGTTCCGTAAAGCTGGTCGACTTGCAACCAGCGATGAGCTACGGTTGTACTCCACACCACTGGAGTATGTCAACAACTTTCCATATCTTGGCCTCTCTCTCCCGACCTCCGGCACGTCGTTTACGGAGCACATCGCCGAGAGGGTCAGAAAAGTCCTCGTAGCAGGCGTCGGAATAGAGAAACCCACGCTTCTCTCCCTTAACGCGGCGCTAAAACTTTTCAACCTTAAGATCGCGCCCACGGCATCCTACGGCATACAGCTCATTTGGGAGAACTTGAGCGTGGCCCAGCTCGCGAGGCTTGATCGAGTGAAACCCGCCTTTCTCAAGCGAGTGCTCGGCCTCCACACGTCATGCCGCAATCGTCTGGTCTATTTACTCGCCGGTACCCCGCTTTTCATAGAGGACCTGCAACGCCAGTTCCGGTTGCCGGAAACACAGGCCTACAGGGACTTTATCTGTCAGTGGGAGGTGAGATTGTCAGACGTGGACCCCGACTTCTTTAGTACGGGTGCAATGACAAACAATGCGTGGAAGGGACTGCATCGCACCAACCGAAGTGTGGCAGTGCGCTATGCAGTGCATGGCTTCCACCATGTTCTCTGTAATACTCAAGGGTACCATGAGCCGACAGAAGAATGTATCTGTAACAGGTGTGGGAGAGCTTGTGGGAGATATCATGCGGGGGAGTGCCCCAGAGTTGAATCACTGGCCAGGCTGGCTCAGTGACTGTGTTTTTATGTATAATATTTGACTATATACCTAACAAAGGTGATTAATAAATGAATGAATGAATTGTTCTATGCTCAGTGCTCAATATGAATAAAATAAACATGATAAGCGCAGAACTTGCAAAAAAGAAGGACAATGAAAGATACAGCTACACTGATTGACGCGACTCCAAGTCCGGCTGTTTATAAGCCTGGGTCATAATAAGCCAAAAAAAATTGGTAAGGAACGCCAGCGACCTGCAAAAAGGTTGACAACTTTAGGAAACGTCACAACAATCGTAACCTTAAAACTGTAGAATCATGTGAGAAATACAAAACTCAAATAACGCAAGATTGTAAATTAATGTTAGAACTCAGTCAAGATCTTCGCTGCACATATAGAGGAAAGGTCTCGAAGAGCCTTGATTGCAGCGACAACCCCTAAGAAGCCCCAGATGCTCTCGGAATTAGGGCAGCGCTAGCTCTATTTGATATGAAAATAGCGCCAATTGCATCATACGGGATTCAGCTTGTATGGGCAAAACTAAGCTCGACTCGACTTGGCGCTCTTGATCGAGTAAAGCCAGCTTATTTGAAGCGGGTACCAGATTTACATACGTCAGCATACAACCGCCTCACGTATTTGCTGTGCGATGCTCCACTATTCGCGGAACAGGTCAAAAAACAGTTTGCGCTTCCAGACACCCCTGCATACGGCAATATGAAGAAAAAATGGCAGAAATCGACCCACATTTTTATATGACAGATGCAATGGTTAGGTCAGAATGGAAGGGCACGAGCAGGACAAACAGGCACATGACCGCCCGCTTTGCTGTGCACGGTTTTCACCACCTTCTATGTCAGAAAGATGCTTGCCGTGAACCCTGTGACACATGTGCTTGTAAATATTGTTATGGTATATGTGTAAGATAACATGGCAGTGAGTGCAAAGCAAATCCCCTCTCTAACAAAGCTGGCACTGAGCGATTTTTAATATTAATATCATTACGAGAGTGTTGTGATATCAATCGTACTATTGTATATTTTACCCAATCTGATGCATACATCATGTGTTATAATGAAAAGATCATTTTATACAGCGAATATTCAGAGGTCTTTAAAGCAATTGCTAACCCACTTCAGAGGAAGGTTTAAACACCGCCAAGCTGGTGCCGATACAAACACGAAGCAAGTAAGCAGGAGGACGTCAACCCATAGATACGTTAACATAATAGATATGGACATGGAAAGCATCATACTTATGTAAATATTTTGGTTGAGGGCTTGTTGGAATACCAGTACAAATCCTAGAATAGAGGTCGGCGTCGGTAGTAACGTCAATAAAATCTGTATACAGAGAGCTATGAGAAAACGAAGTTGTTTTATTGGCCCGTGCGGATTAGAAAAACGGTTTAAACATATATATACAGGCTACCGTTTTTTAGAGCGTTTTCCTGTAGCTTAATTAAACTTTATTGGAGCGTCGCCTAACCTAAACATTTCAAACGTAGTTAAACAAATGTACAGTTATTAGAATACTACTACCTATCTGATCCGGATGTGTGTAGTACACAAAATGACTTTAACTGTACATACAGACTACCCAAAGTACCTAAACGTAATGTTGTATATAAAGTGCAGTACTGCTTAGAGTCCAAACAAGAAAAGAAGGGCCTATACGCATGAACTAAAACAAAATAGGAAAACAGTTCAAATTACGCTCGGAGGAGACGAGACGTGTCCGGAAATAGAGCCCGTAGTAGAAATCACAAAGAAAATCAACAAAGCATTGAAACCTGCAAATTCTTCCAGAGCAATTAGATTGTTTCTCGGAAATAGGTAGAGTATTGTGCACACATCATAAATAGCAAGCATTGTGCAGCAACACATGTGCTCAAATGAAAGGCATATGCTGGTTTCTTGATGCTAGTACAGTGAGCAGCCAATGTCAAATTCTACTTCTGCCAAATATGCGATAGAAAAACACACAGAGAAACACTATTGTGCACGTTTAGAAGATTCCTCAAGACGCCCTCCTGATGATTTAACAAGAGCTCTAGAGAGCGGTGTTGCGCTCAGTACCGTTAACAAAAACCTAAATCTGACTTTTGTCGTTGATGCAGAATGTTAGGTGTATTTTCTCATGCTCAGCCCGGCTGCGCCACTAATCAAAATATAAAAATTTGCAAATTACAGTTTAATGACAGCTTAATGTACTTTAAAACAAGTACATCTTTGTGCTCATATACACCCTGCCTCTAAGAAATTTGCCATGATATGGAAATTCACGGCCAACTGCGAATAGTAGGGGGGAGGAATGAAATCCGCGCTCTTGTGTCGTTACCGTATTCAAGTGAACCACATTACTTAACTCTTATTTAAAGCGCCTCCATTATCATGTTTTTTTTTCTAAAGTTTTCCTTCATTAATTTTTCTGTATGCACGGTCTGCAACCTCTTCTTTCTCAACCGGTCCTGGGTCCACCGGCGTTGTTCTTGTCTAAAACTCTGCCTGAGCCATAACGCCCTTTAGGTAGGTGCTAAGCGAACGACTATTGACCTTCCGGCCTGCGTTTTTTTGTTATCGCACTGGATCGTCAGAAACACTCCCGTTAGGAAGCGCTCGCTGTTTATTGAAACAGCAAGTAACGTCCCACGAACCGTCCCACGGCTCGTTCGACAGGAAGCATTTCGTCTCGTAACAGTGCCCATAAACTGCCGCCCGTATTGCTTTGCGCGCTCTTCTGGAACGCCAATAATCTTTGTGGCATGTCGCAAACGTTCACCGGCCGCATTGACGCGGCCGGGCCACATACCGCTAAATTCCATAATGGCGCCGAGAAGGCTATTCGTTCGTTGAAACGCTTTCCGAGGGTACCCGGAGTTAAAGCAGCGCAGAAGAAAGGAAGATAGATCGACAGATAGAGAGAGAAAAATTAAGAGAGAGAGAGAGAGAGCACGAATAACGCCACCGACCAGAGAGGCGTGATCCGAGGTGGAGAAGGTCGAATGAGACGAGGGTCGAGCTCGCGCCTGAATAATGAACGTTCTTCTTTGGGTCCGCCAGCAATGCAGCCTGCCAGTGACGCTGCCTGTCCGGCGAATGGCGCTATGGGAGGATGTTTTTCGGACACGTGGGCTCATTCAAAGTAACCGATGGGGTCACCAACGGCGGTCGTGGAATAGAGGTTTGTTGTAGTTGTCGATGATGATAATGATGATGTTGTTGTTGTTGTTGTTGTTGTTGTTGTTGTTGCGGTTGCTGTTGTTGTTGTTGTTGCGGTTGCTGTTGTTGTTACTGCTGTTGTCGCTATTGTCGTCGTAGTCTTGATCGAGATCGTTGTTCTTATTTGAACTGTTTTGAAGCTTTTTTTTCTGTCTGTTTGCAGTTTGTGAAATCGTAAATATGATGGCGTTATATCGTGCTTCCCGTGCTGTCATCGTTGTTGTTGTCGTTGTTGTTATCGTCGTTGTCAAGCGCCGCTAGTGTCGGCCGGTCTGGGCTGTTTCGACACTTCGACTTCGTGAAGCCCGCTTTCGTATGACTCAGTACAATGTTTAGTATCCGTATTACGTAAGTATATTATTATTAAGTAAGTAAGTAAGTATTAAATAAGTAAATATACTATAGTAAGGAAGTATCAAGTAAGTAAGTATATCATAGTAAGTAAGTAGTATACGATAGTAACCGAGGTGCGGTCAGCCGGGGTAGCGCAGGCAGGTCACGCTTCGGACGTATGGTTCGGTCGCATGACACGCACAGTTGACCTAGAGCATACTATTGCGTATGCGGCTGTCCCGGCTGTACGGGGCTGAGTGTCGCCGCGCAGAGTCGCCACGCAGCTCCCTCCCTGCCTCTACGAAGTTTACCGGGTTGGTCGGCCGGGCGGTCGGTCGGTGTCAAGCTGTATCCAAGCTGTATAGACAACGCGTCGGATAACTACCAACGCCGCCATCGCTGCCACCTCCGCTGCCACTGCCACCGCTACCACCATCACTACCAACAGCACGTCTCAAACACCACGCCACCAGATTTAGCGGGACAACATTCAGCCACCCTTACGAGCATAAAATTCCTTCCTTTATGGAGGCAATCTAGACGCAGCGTCTAGATCCGCCGATGTGTGCAGTAAAGTCGCACGACTGTGGGAACAACAACGAGGACGGCGACGACGACAACAACAACAACAACAACAACAACAACAACAATTGCAGCAGCAACAACAAAATAAACAATAATAGCTGCAACATCAGAAGCAACAACAACTAAAAAAGCAGCAGCAACAATAACAGTTATAACAACAACGACGACGACGACGACCACGACGACGACGACAACAACAACAAGAACAACAATTGCAGCAGCAACAATAGAAACATTAATAGCTGCAACAGCAGAAGCAACAACAACAACTAAAAAAGCAGCGACAATAACAGTAATAACAACAACAACAACAACAACAATACGTACGCTATTCGAGGGCGGACATCCATGGCATTTATTTGGCCGCTACGGCAGCAGAGCCGCTCACCGATTTACGTCAAAACGTGTGCATATCCGGCCGTCGTTATTAGGATTACATTGTTTTCTCTGATCACATTCATGACATACTAGCAAATTCTGTGCGATGTAACTTGACAACGTGAATTTAATAGCTCAGCGTGAATTTCATCCCTTTTTTCGTCTCTCTATTAGTATACGCTCGGCTTGCATGCTACTCTGCAGGTGCTCCTATTTAATTACGTCAACCATAGGCATCGGTGCGGCTGCTAAGCCCACGTGCCGTTCTAGAGAATTTAAATATATATATATATATATATATATATATATATATATATATATATATAGGAAAGCCGAGTGCTTAAGTTGTATATATATATATATATATATATATATAACTGCGCTGAAGTCTATGGTTGACGTAATTGGATAGGGGCACCTGCAGATAAGCATGCGAGCCGATATATATATATATATATATATATATATATATATATATAACATATATATATATATATATATATATATATATATATATATATATATATATATATATAAATATACATATAACGGAGAATCGAGGCTATATCATATCTTGCCTCATATAGAAATATCACTGCTTCTTCTTTGTGTCGCTTTCTCAGACCATAACAATAAAGAGTTTTTATGCCTCTTAAAGTTTGCGCTATATCTATATCGTGTTTTTTCCTGCATAGAGTCGACTGCATTGTTGATATCATTTGTTATTGTTGCTGTTGTTGTTGTCGTTTTTTATTACATTTGTTGGCA
Source organism: Dermanyssus gallinae (assembly GCA_003439945.1). NCBI lineage: Eukaryota > Metazoa > Arthropoda > Arachnida > Mesostigmata > Dermanyssidae > Dermanyssus > Dermanyssus gallinae. Next base: position 656,990 of record QVRM01001983.1, on the reverse strand, counting down.
CGTTTATCAATCACTGCAGTGTCACGACACCCAACCAGTGTTATGACACACTTCTGAGCAGCATTCCAAGCTAGTTGCTGACCGTTTAACGACGTGGCGTAGTAAGCCTCTAGCCTATACGAACATTTAGTGGTGGACAATTGGCGTACTCCCTCGACACGCTCATATAGCAAACATCTACCCACATGCACAGGCGTTCCGGATGCTCGTCGGTGTAATGGCTAGTTGATCCGCCCATTTAACATCTGCTATCGCTGTAAGGAAGCATTGTCCTTCAAAGACTTCGGGCAAACGCCAACATATGAATAATGTGATGTCGAGTCGCAGATGGCAGACATTTTAAGCGCTTCCCAAAACCGAGCAAGATGGCTTAGTGGCAAAACCTTTGTCTTGCACTCGGGAGGCCTGGGTTCGAGATCCAGACCGGGCCCACTCGTAAGTTGGTTTTCATGGTTCCCAATTTAGACAAGGTGGAAGGAATGCCGAAGTGGACTAAAAATTGGCCACGACATAAAAAACACCATACATGGGCATGAACCTTACGGAACAACTAAACAAAATGCACAAATACCGCTTCTGCGGCCGCTTGTTCAACCTATAACGTTTTTTGTTGTCATTGTTATTTATATATCTATAAGTCGTTGTTATTTTTATCGTTGTCGTCGTCGTCGCTGCCTCTGACTCCCCCTTCGTCACCCCTATTAACGTTGGGTGACCACTGTATGTGGCTTTGTGGCAATGGTGTTCGGGATCCCGCTGCTGTATTCATTTATCATGCATCAGAAAGCCCATATAGGGCTAGTGTGAAAAAGCGGCGAAACAACTGTCCAAGGACAGAGGTGAAGCGATTTGATTTGCGTGAATCTGCTTCCTACAACTTTAACCGACATCTGCAAATCTAAGCAAAGATTTGCATTTTAGATTGTTTTTATAAAAAGGCTAGGCGTTGCGCCGCGTTTGAACCGTTTGTATATGGTGATGGTAACAAATTTCGAGTTAAGGACAGATTGGATTATGCCTAGAATATCGCCTCTCGATGACGCCTCTCTTAGTACGTACTCGCATAGGAGTCGCGTAGAAGCAGAGTCTGCAGTTATTTCAGCCAAGCATGAGAACACCGTAAAACAAGTGGTGGTGGTATTGCTAGACGCAGCTGTAGGACAAGTAGTGCTTATAATCAACCTGAGAGCACCTGATTGTGGTGAATAACACTCTTGTTATTGTTGTTCTCTAGCACCTCCCTAGCTAGTGCATATCGGTGTAGAGACGTGGGGGTGTGAGCTGGTGAAGTGTGCCCCTCACGTAAATGAGGTAACGACGCCGACGAAAGCCTCGCCGGACAGAAAATCCATCGTGTCAGGTCAGCCACGAGCGCTAGCCAGAGTGTCATGCGGTGCCAGTTGGGCTTCTCTACAATCGACGACTCACGTATTGGTATGGTCTAAATCGACGTATGCTCGCGTGGGCATCGCTGAACGCAAATTTTCGCCTCATGTCGTTTTGTCCTCTTGCTTGCTTCGAACCGCTCGCCCCATGACACGCCAATTTCTTGTGGTAAGTTCATCGTGAAATGATCCAGGTTGAGCCAGGTCTAAGCGGTCAAGTGGCAAAATTTCTTCCGGTCAGTTTTCGATGGGTTGCGTCTGAATCTAATTACTACGGTACCGCTCATTGACCTTAGGCAAAGCGCACAGCTTCGTTTTGCGATACCGCTCTACTCTATGAATGCTTTGAACTATAGGATGCTTTCTATTCTACTATAATAGTGTTGATTTGGCCCGCTCAACCCGTTGTTTAGTACAGGCTATACTGTTGTCATGTGTTCTCGGCATGTCATGAGAGAGAGAGGCCGTGCAGGCCCAGGGCCAGGGGAAGCCAGACGCATGATACTTTGTACACGCTTGATATACGCATTCTACTGTCCATATCCAGAAAAACAAAGCAACCAAAAATGATAGCAAAAACACATTACGAATATGTAAACTAGGCAGAGACCGCGGAGAAGGGAATTAAACTAGACACAAAAGTTGCATTGCCCGCAAGAAACTGAGAATGGATCACACGTAACTTACGGTGGGAGCGTAAGTTACATGTGATCACTTTGTTTGGCAACTTTAGTTGACAACTTCGATAACGACGACAGTAAAACAACACCCAGTATCCGCAGTGTGCTGGACACGTCTATTTGCAACACTGTACATAAAAGTAGACTACTTGCCATCCACCTTGCATTGACATGTATGAACAATAATTATTTTTACTAATGATTAAATACTACAATTTTAAAGAACGTCTTTTACTACAGATACTAATCTATAGACGTACAAAAGTAATATTTGTTCAAGATTATGGGAGCTGTAGGCCCCCATACGCTCAAGCTGATCCAACGCGTAGGAAAAAGCCTTAATCTTGCGACAGGAGACTTGAGATGTCCGAATTCTTCATTTTCCCTTACCCTTCTGCAAGCCCATAGGCGGGATCCTATTGCACGCTGTTGCTCTGTTCGTTGGCAAATAATGCCGTGCTCACTGTTACTACCGCCATTTGATACCTTTAGCTGTTGCTGTTGGCACTGTTGCAAACATGCTTTGGAAATCATTTCATGGACTCGCTTACACAGTCAATCTATAAGACCGAAACGCAACGTTCCTTGAGCCGCAAGCAGCTGACGAAGACTATTTGCCATAACAACATAAATCATGACAACAACAACAACATAAATCATGACAACAACAACAACATAAATCATGACAAAAACAACATAAATCATGACAACACATTTTACCGTTTCTGCAACGTGGACCAGTACAACTTCTGTTTTGGCTAGGACGCTGCGAATTTTGCACGCGGTTTGTTATGGAACCCCATGTTTTTCGCTCCTCCTTAACAAATAAAATTAAAAATAATCTCTTTACCGCTCTCCGCTCTACACTCTCTCTTTCTCTATCACCCTTCCCTCTCGCTCTTCTTCTCTTCATTTCTGACGTTCTTTTTCTTTATTAAAAGGAATGATCTGGGTTTCTTGGACTCTCTCACAGACGCGACAGCTACTAACCTTGCCCGAGCCGTATTGACAAGGATGCTGCCTACCGCTTGTTGGCTGAAGGTAAGAGATGAGAAACATTTGCCTGAATGATCGGTAGACGCAAATACCGCGACTACTGGTCGGAGTAAAAACGCAGTGTTTCCCGAACCCTTTGTAAATTTGCCAGGCCAGCGAATGATCAGCGTCGTTCATCTATTGGCCATTCGTAGTGGCGCGGTTCACCCAGGTCGCCATATCCCTTTTAAGGCTGCTACATACATTTGCTGTTGTTACCACCCGCATAGCACTTAGGGCTCGTTTTGAAGCGTAAGCTACATAGTATGTGTGCAGTCCGCTGCGTAACTAGTTAATGCATCTACTAATGATTATATGCAAATGAGAATAGAAATAATTTTTTAACAAGGTTTTTCTAACATAATTGTGTGCCGGTATCATATTTACTAGCATATTATTTATATAATATTTACAATACTGTTTGTATTATTGTTATCATTACTCGGCTCTTGCTTACCACTCAACACCATCTTGGTATTTATTGCCTTTCTGTAGTTCTGACGCTCTGTCAGAGGACCGCGGTCGATTTCGATCTCAAAGGTGTGGCCTCAACGAGCTTCCTTCTAAGCTGTTCTGTCAATTTGAGTGCATCCCTTGCCCTGATGACTCAAGGCCAAACGCCATTAGAACGTAGTTCTCAAGAACTCCAGTGTTGGCGAATGACCTGGCCGACGCCCGCGCAGGCTAGGCCACGCTGGCAGCCGAGGACGTCCGTGTCGGAGGCAGTGACGTCCCACGCCAGCATGGCAGATTATAGTCCGAGTCCCGGCTGGCAAGGCTATCCAATCGACGACGACGACGACGACATTCTGTAGTCTCTCTGCAGTCTCTCTACCGGGCTCGAGTGTAACGCAGTAGCCGACTTGTCTGATATAATCATCATCTTAATAATATTGGCCAGTTGACCAGCGCCAACGTCGCAAGCGCTTGTCCGAGGACAGAATAATAACGCTCTCGAATAAGCGGCGGTGGTGGTGGCAGAAGCCCCAGCATCTCCAGCAACAACAGCAGCAGCACCACCCCCACCACTCCTAACCCCACCAAGAGCAGAAATGCCAGCTTGGGCAGAAATCACTCAGTCGTCAAGAAGACATGCGTGCGACACACACAATGGCGACACTCCAAGAGAGCAAAGGCAAAAGAGGTCAAGCTGGTCAGCAAAAAGGTAACGAACGATCTATAGATGGATGTCGTCCATAATTTACGCAGTAATCGTGGGAATAATGAACAACAAGGCAGGCGTATACGCAAGTACACGGACGCAGAGCCCAGAGCGCCACAGACGACGCCTGGACCAACTTACGAACAGACAGGCGGACAGACGGATGGACGGACGGAGGGCTTTGTTGGCCGTCCTCGGTCCTTGAGGCCGATTCGGGCGAGAGAGGACAAACAAGGACATGACGAGAACGGGCCGCTGCTCGACCCCCCGCCCTGGGCACCATCATCGTCTTCGTTGACGTTGTCTACGTTCTCTTTGCGTTTCTGCCCGCCCTGTTCCTGCAGTTCAACAACAATCCTTCGCGTGTATCTACACGACACTCAATGGCAGGGCTAGAGGCCGCGACGGCAAGACACTCTGCTCACCTGTCACCGAAGCCAACTGGACGCGCTGCCACCACCACGACCACCACCACCGCCGTTTGGTCGTGGCCTGACATGGCCTGTTATCTGTTGTTGGCTCAGGCCTGTTCGTTGAACCGCTGGCTAGGACGCTGACACGACGAAGGACGCAGCAAGGGGAAAAACTGCTGATGCCGATGCAGTTGCAAGGGGCCGTTGTTACTGTTACTGTTGTTGTTACCGATGGTTTCGTAGAGCTCCTCCTCCTCCTCCTTCTACTCGTAGAGGTTGCCGAAGGGTTTAACAAACCAAGCAAGAGCGGGCTCCAACCGTGTGCTTCTATCTACGAGAGTCAGCCAGCCAGTCCAGCCAATTAGGATGATTGTCTGAATATGCAGACATAGGACAAGTAGTTTAGCTAGTTAGGCAATTAGGCACGTCTGGAGGTAGGATGGCAGGTAGAGAGAGGGCTTGGTGAGTTGGCTTTTCAGTCGGTTCGTTCTCGAAGTCTGAAAGTCATTGGATGCTTTGGGTGCGCTGTGGATGCAAGCAATGGCAATCGGCGCCATAACAGCAGCTCCCTAAGAAATGCCGACAAAACATGATGAGCAATATGGCAGTTATGACAAAGAAAAGGCAAACTGCAAGGCTGTTATTTGTATTATTTGTTTGGCTGTTGTTAGCGGTAGTATGCGAACGGAGTATTTGGCGCCATGAGAGATCCTGGCAGATGCTTGTCAAGAGTCATCTTTCCAAAAGGCCGTCGTCTCATGAACGCGGAGCAGACTCGCGCACAAAAGAACTGCTGCTGAGCCGCAATATCGCTAGATAAACAATCCAATATCGCAGCAGCTGCAAAATGTCAACTTGGAATGTAATTCGAGGCTAAAACTCAAAATGTTTTACGGCTTATTTTTAGTCAACATATACATATGTATATATACATATATATACATATGTGTATATATATATATATACATATGTGTATATATATATATACATATGTGTATATATATATATACATATGTGTATATATATATATACATATGTGTATATATATATATACATATGTGTATATATATATATATACTTTAATTCAGCTATCAAATTCAGATACTTGTTTACTATTTACCCTCCTCCGCACGCTAAATTTGATTAAACGCGCAACATGCATGCAGTAACGACAGTTTTACCGTGTTCCGTCCTTTAGGGCTGGCGTAGTCAAAGGGGGTATCGTGCATACCCTCAAACAGGGACAACCAATGATTACGTAATACCTCCAGGCACTGACGAAAATTTCACATGCTTTACAGCGTCAGCATTTATATTTCTATACACAAATGCGGCATAGATGGAGGTTGCCAACACCCCGGAGTACTCGACATCACGCTCGGGTGTCGATCATCGGGTAGCATCAGCATCAACGGTACTCCTGTACACCACCGAGCGAAGAAATCATGGTTTGCGTATCGGTAGTACACGAACCTATGGCCTTAAAGAGCCACAATGAGGACAGGACGCCGGTAGGCACTATTCATCATCGATAACCCTAATTAACATGTATTATAGTTATGGCTTTTGAACGGCAAAACTTGCCAGACGCAGACGACGAGTTGATGTGGCGTTCGATGTCAATTAATATCCATAAGGGCATATAAATGAGACTCCCTACGCTTTGACTACAGCGGAGCTAATTAGCTGATCGACGTAATTTGAGTAAATAATGAAATTAGTACGCCCAGAATGTGTATGAGGTTAAATAGAAGAGTGGCTTCAAAGCAGACGGGTTGAAGCAGCCTATGCTTGTCGGCGCAGTGCATCAGATGCGATGGTATCTACTCCCCATCTCAATTTAACTGAGGTCAATATATTTGTTATTTTTGGAAAGCTCTACATCCGTGCAGAGTTTGTTGCTTCTTTTCGGTTACGCAATTTGCGATAGAGTTTTCGACCACCTTGTAAATGAGGTGATCGTACTACTAAGATTGCTCATGGGCGACAGTATTTTTCTTACCTGGAAGTTTGCCTTTCCTTTAATGACACATTACAAAGTTTAGGTAAATATAGAGCCATTTTTTATTAGAACAACACAAATAAAAAGGGTAGTTTTCGCAAAGTGATTTTGTTGAGGATGTGCATAAAATGTGCGGACATCTAGTATAGAGTTCACCCCATGCGGTGGCTTTAAAATGCTAGACAGATCATTTCAAACTGTTCTGTTATTGATTGATTTATCATTTGCTTGTCATGTATACCTAAATATACATGTCACCCTTTTATATCAGGGGTGCTTAGAGCGGCAGCGTATATGTATTACCTATGTATCCACATCATCAATGTATCCTCCAATATTTACAAGTATTTGCCTTCTATTGAGACAAGCTCTTCTTTGTAATATCGACCTGGTCCTTTCTAATATTTGATCCCAAAGCTAGGGTCTCCGACAGGTCTATATCTCTGCTTCTTTCCAAGGCTGTACATTCTTTTACAATATGTTCATTTGATTTATTTCCTAACCGATAAGCTCAACATTCTGTAACCTTCCCCTCCTGATATTTTGCTCGCTGTAACCTTCTATTTAACGTCCCTGCACTGGCATCTGCCAATAGCCGACTCGTTTGTGAATTATCGTATACCCATACTAACCCGCATTTCCCTCCCCCTTATATTTAGGCTTCCTTTACCCCGTAGCCCCATTAGATACTAAAATGGAGTTATTTTTCCATTAAACACCATGTCAAGTTCCTCCGCTGCTTTAGGACGTGCATTCAACATTTGTGAACTTCACTAGTGCTCCGCCCTAACAATATCATATCGTCGTCTTGATATATACACAAGTTCCCCTATCTGCCATCCCAAATCCGTGTTATTATTTATTCGCGCTATTCTCTCTATACACAAAAAACTCACCGATGACAACGGAGATTCTTGCCTGACCCCATTAGTAACTATATAAACTGCAGATTATCCGGCTGCTATTATTATCTGAACCGTGTTATTCCTGTAAATTTATCTACTAACTCCAACTAGCTTCTCTCAAAACCCTCCTTCAATATAATTTGTTATTACTTCTTTGTTCTGTCCACCATATCATATGAGTTTCTAATATCTAAACACCCTGCCACACAGCCTTGTCCCTACAATATCGAGGCTTCCGCAACCTGACTTAATAAGAAATACGATCATCTAGCCTATGCCCTTTCTAAAACCACGCATTGCCATTCTCCTATTTTCCCCGTTTGTCTTTAAAGTAGCCTGTACTATTTGTTTAAATATGTGCATAAATGTTCGATACGTTATAGGTGTAATTATGACTGATCGCGTATTTTGCAAAGTGTCTTTATCTACCCCTCCTTGGAAAGAGACAAAACTCTAGTCTTGTGCCAACCCTCCGGGAGTTTGCCCCCCCTAGATACATTATTAATTGCTACGTTAGATGATACTTCTTTTAACGCCTGAATAATTTCTACCGAAATTCCATCATGCCGTTTTTGGATTCATTTCCTTTACTACGCCGTCAATTTCGTCTGCTGTGGTCGTGGTCTTTATGCTAGTTTTTGCACTTTCTACACTGTTTACGCCAGACGTGAAAACTTGTGCTTGTAGCGCGGTGTCCATTTTATCTATTGTTTATGATCTACTCTGCTCATTATTTGTCATATTTGTTTTTCCCTGTCTGACATAGTTCCAAAACTATTTTGCTCGCTGTCCCTTGGGAGCCCCCAAAATCCTGTTAATTCTCTCTCGTCTGGATTTTTAATTGCATACAGTATTAAAATTTAAACAACATGCTTGGCTTTCTTGTAACTGACCCAATATTCTTCTGCCTTGTCTGCGTTCCTTCTCATTATTTTTGTATGCTTTCTACTTCACTTTTTCCGCTCCAATATTACCCTGTTAATCTGATCACGTCAGCACACTTGTTCTCCTCTCTTTTGAAATCCCTTCCCTAGCTTACAACAATTGTCATATAGGTTCTGTAGGCGTCCTTAAGGTTCCTATGTGTCTCGTCTACTAGCGTATTCTCACTTGCCACTAAGAGCTGTTGTATGTATTCTACTTGCTGTGCCTATTTTTGTTTTTCAAACATCTCTCTCTCTCTCAGCCGCCCCGGCTTCTTCTTCCTCGCGCTAATTTTGATAACTTCTATTATGATCAATCCCAATTATGACCACTTCTAAAGTTGTATAATTTATCTTCATCTATCCTAATTTCTTCTACCCACTTACCTATTTTTCCCTTTGTCAGGACATTGTCTATGCATGACTTTCCTTGTGTGTATGTATATCTTTCTTCTACCCGCTTGACTCTGTCTCCTTGTCTCCTGCTCGCTGTCTCTTTGACTATCCAGCTGTTCGATATGTACATTCCAATCTCTTAGACATTCTACCCCTCTCTTACCCTGATGTTCCCCAATTACACTATGTACTCTTATAAAAAGCTGCTCATCTTCTTTTTTCATGTTGCTTAGTGCTCCATATACCCCCGTAACTGCCCATGTTGTTCTTTCCCAGGTGTATCCCTATAACCACCAGATCTTTAATTTTGGCATTACCAGCTTCCTCGTACCTAATAGCATCTTTGGTTATTACCCAACTCTCCTAAACCTGTTTTCTCCATTGCCCGTATTCCCATTTTTACCATTCCAATTGTGTCACTTTAAACCCAGCGGCACTTTAATCCTACACAAATGCGTTTCTGTTACTATCATAGCATTTACAGGCCTTATTTTTAGTAATTTATATAGCTCTTCCCACTTGCCTCTTCGCCTCCCCCTCCTATATTTAGCATGCAACATGTTCGAAAGGCACATTGCTCCTACGCTTCCTACGTCTGCGTCCCCCTCCAGTGCTCCGTCCCCTCATCTCAACGTTGTGCCAATCGCACGCCCTCTTGCTAATTGGCCGTACCACTAGTAAAGCACCTACCTCCCCGTAGTGCATCCCATCGGAAACCATGGCCCTTAAATTTTCTTTAATGTATTCCAGAAACAGGTGCTCGTAATTCGCTGCCCTAGCCAACTGCTTTATCTTTTTCTTGACTGCTCTGCACGTACCCCGATAGTCCCAACCCTCGCTAACGTCCACCACTATTGCAAAAGAATACACTGTCAACACCACGTTTTGCTGTTTGCAAAATTATATTAAGTTTTGTACTCGTTATCTCATCTTATTCACAGCATCTTCCATATCCCGGGCCTGAAAAACATCCACCAGTCCCCCACGAAACACTACTCTGTATTCCACATTATCGAATATTTCAATATATTTCCTGTTGCTGCCAGAATATCTCTCGCGCCTCGGCTTTTCACAGAAATAAAGTTAACTCCCCCCCCCCCTTTTATTTGTAGCCCCCCTATTAATATGTTCCTCTGTTCTGTCTACGTTTGAACTTCCAGCCGTTCCCACTGGTTTAATAACCACCGCATTCCCTGGTCGATCGGTTAAACTTAGCTGAGATATCTGCTCTTCTTGTTGTTGCAGCGGTTCATGTCGCTGTTGTGAATGTTGCTGTCGCTGGTCCTGTTCCTCGACCGCTAACATATCTTCTCCTTTTTCTCTCCCTCATTTACCTCTCGTTCTCCTTTCGTTTCTTGTGGCCGTGTCCGCGCACCTCTTCTGCTGGCGGTCTTATTGCTGTTGTTCCTCTGTTGCCGCCGTTTGCCTCAGCCGCTCCGTTCGCTTGGTCTTGTCTTTTTTCTTCCTCTTCCCTCCGCTGTGGCTTAAGTTTAACGCCACTGTCTCCACTTCAACGGCGCGCCTCTCTCGGCGTCTTCATCGTTTTACCCCCGGATCCATTTTTCCAGTTCGTCGAGATTTGCCGATACCGTTGACGTTGTTTTCTAAGCAGCGGCCAGCTCTGTTCTCAGTGTATGAGAACTATTTCCTTGATGTCGCAACTGTGCCGTTGCGTTTTTTTTGTTATCGTTCATTTTTTGTGCGATTTATTCTATCACACACGACCAGTTCTTGCTGTACGATTACTGCACGCTTTGCCTTCTTCTCCATTTAGCCTCTCACTCCGTGATTCTCTTTAGCCTCAGCTAGGCATCTGTGATAATGCTGGGCCAGCGATTCTGCATAGCTTGAGCCGTATCGCACCACGTCTTGGCGCTCTTTTTGGGCAAACTTCATTTTCGCTGCCAGTCGCGGTTTCATCTCACAGGCAGCACACATGTTGATGGAGGGTTGCGCTCAGTAACCTTCCTTTTCTCTAAAACTCCTCCGCAATTGCATACCGACGATGAAGTGGCCGGCACATATCTTAAGTTGCCACTGCGCGTGTAGTCTAGGAGATTTATCTTGGAATCTATTGGATTGAGCGTTGTTGACCCCGGCCCATCTGGCGTGACCGACCCTGCGTGGGTGGTTTCGTTATGCCTCGCCCTGCTGAAACGGATTCAACTGAATTTTACTGCGCCCAGGCTTTATACCCTTCGGTCGCACGGCCCCGCACAATACACCAAAATGATCAACGGACTTGACGCATCACCATGGTGTGCAACTCTCTGGGTTTTCTTTGTTGCGTTCACACAGGCAAGCGTGACCCCTCGGGGCTCCGTAAATAAATGAGCACGTCCGCACTTCTTGGCGCCAAATCACTATATATATATATATATATATATATATATATATAAACAATGAACAATTTGTTTTAATTAACTCATGACGGGGTGTAAACAATTGTATATATATATAAACAATGAACCATTTGTTTTATTTAACTCATGACGAGGTGTAAATTGTATATGTATATACAGGTAGTTCAATAAGTTCTTAGGATGAAAACCAAGAATTTTCCAAATCATGTTTTTAAATTTATCTTATTCGATATACTCCCCGAGATGCTCAATACACTTTTCCCACCAAGATTTCAGAGCTTTTATACCTCTTAAGTAGAATTCCGCGTCTTTAGACTGAAAATAGGCATTGGCAGCAGCCTTAACCTCTTCATTGCTGGAAAAACGCTTTCCCCGAGACTATTCTTCAAATGTCCGAAGAGGCAATAATCAGAGGGGGCCAGGTCTGGAGAATAGGAAGGTTGTTCAATAAGTTCGAACCTCAGCTGGGCCAGTTTTGCCGATGCTTGCCGGGACTTGTGTGCAGGAGCATTGTCCTGGTGAAACAGGACAACCTTCTTCTGCAAAGCGGGCCATTTCACGATGAGTTCTTGCTAAAGGCAGTCTAACAGTCTTGCCTAATATTCTCCTGTGATCGTTTTACCGCTCTCAAGGTAGTCGACCAGCATTATTCTACGTTGGTCTTAAAAAACTGTAGCCATCACCTTGCGGGCAATGCCGTTGTCCGCACCCTCTTCGGAGGTCCTTCATCAGGTGCACATCATTGGCAAGATGCTTCTTGGGTCTCGGGAGTGTAGTGATGGACCCAGCTTTCATCGACGGTCATGAATCTGCGCCAAAAATCCGAGCAAATGCGGCAGCCATTTTTCTCTGAGCTCTTTCATCTTCAAGTTTTCGTGCAGGATGAAATGCACAAACTTTGTTGTTGTCGTCGTCGTCGCTGTCGTTGTTGCTAATGGTCATCATCGCTATCACGGTTAGAATTGTTGTCACAACTAAGGTTTTTGTCGTCGCTCCCGTTTTCTGATCTTGTTGCACAGATTTTTTTAAATTAGCACTTACGCAGCAGCGTGCCAGCTGTGCTGCCCCGAAAGACACCAACGCAGTTGAATTTGCCAATGTATGAGAAGCTAACCTCGCAGGCCACCAATACATAAGGAACGTTTGTGATGTTTCTGTTATCTCAAACAAAAACTTCAACGTTTGATGTGTGAGCAGTGTTCGAACCAATGCGATTTTGCGATCAACATAGCGCAGCACTCGTCCAAGCTCATATCCAAGTGTATTCCTACGTAGGTACATATACGCATGTTGTTTCTTCAAAATAGATACATATATGTGTGTGTGTGTGCATTCGTCTCAGCGTAGCCACGCGAAAGCGCTTTATAACAATAATAATAGTAGTAATAATAGCCTTAGGCTCCTAGTGATCATGAATGTGTACATACGTAGTGCTCTCGCTCGTTAGCTGGGCACGTAGGCCAGCCAACCGATCGCAAACACAGCTGGCACTCGTTTGAATTCACCCGTAAGATCATCCGAATCAATTAGATTATCTGAAAATCGAATCGACTATGCCTGCCACCTCTCCCCTAAGGTCCCCGGGTAGTCTCCTAGAACCAGGCGAACCAGCGGTACACTACATTATAATCGTTGATCTTTAGCGAATTAAACAACACGCTGTATAGCGCTAAGCTTCTTCTACATGCTTCTACAACTGCTTTCGCCGCACGTCGCCGCAGCATCACTGATACGAGTATTTATTGCCTTAGCGAGTCGAGTATGTGTTGTTCCTCTTCTGTTGTTGCTCAGAGATCAATCATTCATCGGTCCACTTTTATTTTGAATATTTATTAAAAACGTTATCGACGAATCGATAACTTATAAGCTTTATTATGTCGATGATATAAGTGAGGTAGGTATACGGGCCTTCCAACACTTCTGACGAAAGACAAATACTACAAAATACGATTGAAACGTTTTAGAATGGTGTATAGATAACGAAATAATGATTAGTGCTGAAAAGTGCAGTATTTTGTATAAGGGGACCATAACTACTAGCTACATGAGAGGGCTATCCCAATTTTAAACAGCATTAGAGACCTCGTGGTTATGGTGACACCGGAACTGGGCTTTAGCACTCATATCACACAACGCATCCGATTAACTATCTTATATTTCATATTTGAATGTTTTCTAATTATGAAACACAATTTATACATGAGGCGAATAGTTCAGTTGTTCCTAAATGTACCTATTGCTGTATAGTTCTGCGAACCTATTTACATAAAATCATTAAAGCAATTAGAAGTGCACAGAGGAAATTCGTTCGTCGTGTCTCATTGAGGTGTAACATTGCCCGTAATTCCATTATGATAAGCCTTATTTGGAAACCGCAGCCCAGAGCAGATTATCGGGTGAATAATCGTATTGTACACTCATCAAAAATATTGAGCAATAATGACAACTTAAGCAATATCGGAAGCGGTAGCGGTAGCACTATATCGTCAAAACAAATTGCCAATATAGATTGTGTAAATAACATGTTTTTGTGGTGTGTGATGGATCTCAAGCATTACTTGCCTCAGGATATAATACACAAACTCAAGCAAATTATAATAAAATGTATAGTCATGTAAATGCAATGACAATGATTTCCAGTTGCTGCAAATAGCCTCGGAAGGAAGATGCCTCGACGGAAAAATGACAACTGGATGGATATTTCAAAGCCAACATGCGTTGTCTTAAAGGTTGGACAAAATGGCTTTGCATATATAGTTGGCAGCTGCTTTTCCTGAAGACTTCTATTGGCCTCTTCAGTCTTAAACTCGCCCCCGTCGCTTTCTACGGCATCCAGGTCATCTGGAGACAGCTCTCGCGGCAGCAACTTGATATACTGGACCGCGTAAAACCGGCTCACCTCAAGCGCGTATTGGGCCTACACTCTTCAAGCAAAAACTGCCTTGTGTATCTGCTGGCGGACACTTCGTTGTTCGTCGAGGATCTGAAAAGACGCTTCAACCTGCAAGAGACTTCCGCCTACAAGGAATTCATCCGCATATGGAAAGACAAAATAGCGAAAATCGACCGGGACTTCTTTGACACGGGTGCCATGCGAGACAGCACCTGGAAGGACCTAGGCCACACAAACCGCCACATAGTAACTCGTTTCGCGGTACACGGGCTCCACCACGTCCTATGCGGGACACATGGCTTCCACGACCCTTATCCATCATGTATATGTACTCGGTGCGGGGCTTTTTGCCCAAAGTATCACGGGGCAATCTGCCTACGTGTAATCTCTTTAAGAAGCCTCTCGCAGTGATATTGTTTATATTATACCATTTGACCATTGACTATGTACCTAACAAAGATGATTTTAATAAATGAATGAATATATACTTGACAATACTTTTACACCAGAAGTAGCAGCAAGAAAAATCCAGTCCGGCGTGCTAATGTCTGCCGACCTAGAATTAAAAAACATTTTTTAAGGAGGTTGTTTTTTAATTCTAGACTATCCTTCGTTCCCTACGGGCTTGAAACTTAACCTGAGGTATATCTTCAATGCACCGAGGGCCGGACATGTTAAGATATCTAGGGTTTCCCTAACAGTCCTTGTGGCAGCATGGCCGCTGACTCTCAGCGGTATGGTTTATCATCTTTTCTCAATGAGCATCGCTCAAAGAAAATTCGATCAACAACAGGGATCGAACCGGCGACACCCCGGTAGATGACAACCATGACTAGCGCACTAGTCCCCTAGACCACGCCGCCACCTTATCTGCCGACCTGCTGAAGTTTAGTGAACATCTAACGATGTTGGCCTCGTCAGCTTCGGTTATCTCCAATCTAGCATTCCCGCCATTTGCCTG
The DNA here is from genome assembly GCA_003439945.1 of Dermanyssus gallinae. Lineage (NCBI taxonomy): Eukaryota > Metazoa > Arthropoda > Arachnida > Mesostigmata > Dermanyssidae > Dermanyssus > Dermanyssus gallinae. Next base: position 641,872 of record QVRM01001983.1, on the reverse strand, counting down.
AAAAGACGCCTCTGCCATTATGTGCATTTGTATAATGCGCTTATAAGACCGAAGATGTTATATTACTCTGTAATTCGGTCGTCTCAACTTGCCTGTGATAACCCGCTGCTCGAGATAGTATATAATCGTTTTTTTTTAATTAGATAGACAGCACCTACTGTAATGTGCCAATCACTCTATTGAAATACCACAGCTATCTAAAAGCCTAAAAGCGGTGATAACGGCCTTGTTGCTAAAGCTTATGATGGCAATGCCTACAATTGCCTAAAACAAGAGCCCATAACTGCAGCCCAGTGGCTTTCGAGGCCCTGGGACCACCGGGCCCTTTGACGGAGAGACTACTTACTAAATTAGGCGAACGTTTGAATATAACTACTGGGGACAAGAGAGCCGCACCAGAGACGTTCTATCGACGTTCAGCGGGGCAATGCGATCTCAATTTTGGGATCGCTTGCTGAATGGTGCAGACCAGGGCTGTTCTAGGCTGAAAGTTGACACGTTTACTTACACAGTATTGTAACATAAGTTGATAAATAGAATAATAAATAATATATGCCTATGATGCAATTGCTAGTGGTAGTGTTAACGATTCTGCGGATAGTGAGAAATTCTAAGCTTACCAGAAGCTCCCGGTGCAGCGGAACTGCTGCGTGATATTGCTAGTCTGGTGGGTGTTCAAATGTCTATTACGACATCGGCTTGTTTTCACTTACTTGTTTGCATTTATTATCCAATAAAAGATTCTAATAGCAGCATTTCGCATTCGACGCCTTTCTCCCGGCCATCTCTCGTGGCATTCGAATCTCAATCGGAAAGATTCGTTCCGCTAGCCGACAGTGCATAGACATCATCGCAAATGCTTTTGTTAGAAAACAATATATATATATATATATATATATATATATATATATATATATATATATATATACATACGCAGACATGAAGGATCGTGCTCATAGAGAATGGTGTACTTGAAGATCGTGCTTTGCTCTGTCACTGCCAGCTAGGCACAAGGATCAGCAGTTGTCACAAGTGTATTGGACAGAATGCGAGGGTTACACATATACAAAGCGAGAGAGAGATAGAGAGAGATAGAGAGGTCTATTGAGATAAAAGCATGTGCCTGTCTCAAAGCTTGGGGCTTAACAACAAAGTTTCAAGTAAACCATATCAGAACGGCGACCTCACCATCCGTCTTGACCTGGGGCACCGAATCTGCCTGAACAGGCAAGACAGGCGGCGGCTGGTCGCATGAGTTTTAAAGTGATCGCTCGTTACCTTGGTCACTCGCTCGAGCGACTTATAGTCTCTGCGCGGCTTTCGTCTTTTCTAGCCGTTTCATCTGGATCTGGAGTGGCGGCTCATCGAGACGGTGTCGTTCCTAAGTGGGTTATTCGTCTTTGATTATTACCTCTACCCGCACACCACCACGACCACCTCAGTTCCCCCCCCCAACACCATCATCAGTTCAACTTGAGAATCCCAAGACACCACCCCTAACACAGGCTGCAGCTATATATAACCGAGCAAGATGGCTTAGTGGCAAAGCCTTCCTTCGTCTTGTATTCGGGAGGACTGGCCTCGAGACCGAGACCGGCCACTCTTAAATTGGTTTGCTTGGTTTCCAACTTAGACAAGGTAAATGCCGGAGTGGATCAAAAAATTCGCCATGACATGAAAAAACCGTACACAGTCATTAGCCTTACAAAAAAAAAATATATATATATATATCCTGTCAACAACATCAAATATATGAATAGTTATTTACCAGCTACAACAAGATATATATATATATATATATATATATCTATATATATATTTACCAATCAACAACATCTGCAAATATTTGTATACATACATATTGTTTATTTCGCAATATTTGTATAGTTATTTGCCAAACATTGCCGATAACCAAATCGCAACACGCTTTAAGGGCTCTTGTCTTAGAAACGGTTTTGTATCCAGGTAGGAGACGCAAATAATGGCATGTAAAGCGACGACAGATTTTGGTGTACAATATAAGAATTCTAGAGGATAATTTAAAATATAACATTATTTGTGATATAGGCAATATTAAGTCACGAGTTCACGGTTCTCGACCTTTTCGACATGCGCAACGGAAACATGTTGATTCGGTTATATTGGACAATTGTTTTTCGACAATATGGTTTAAGTACTGCGCAGATTATTGTTGCAAAAATTAAAAACGATGGAAGTTTATTAGACCGAATGATTCGTGCGCACATTTTAGTATCTGGTCTCAAGCGCTCTTTATCTATCCTAATTTCTATTTAGTCAAGACAAAGTCTATGAATGACTTTCTATCACTTTGTGTGTACGTATATCTCTTTCCTATCCGCGGGTTTAAATTGAAAATTAAGACACCGCTCGAGTCTGCTAGTTCCGCAACAGTCTTCTGCCCACTCTGTATTCTCTTCCATCCAGCTGCTCGATAAGTGCATTCTAATCTCCCAGACATATAACGCCTTCCTTATCATATATTCTCCAATTACCCTATGTGCTCTTTTAAATAATGTTCTATCTCCTTTCCGTGTTGCTTGGTGCTCTATATGCCCTTATAACCGCCCATATTGTCCCCTCCGGGTGTCCCCTCCAATCTCTATAACCACCGGATTCTTTATTTTGGCATTATTCACTTTTTCGCACGAAATAACATCTCTGGTTATTATCCAAACTGACCCAAACCTACTTTCCCTATTATCCGTATTTCGATTTATACCATATCAATTGCATCCCTTTAAACCTGGCGGCACCTCAATCCCACACAAAACCGCTTCACGTTGCTATCATGATATACACAGGCCTTGTTTTTAGTAGTTTTTATAGTTCTTCCCACTTACCTCTTCGCCGTCCTCCCTTCCATATTTAACATGGCAACCCGTTCCAAAAGCACATTGTTCTTACGTTTTTCTTTTGCTCCCCTGAACCTGTAGTCCCTCATGTTGTCCAATTTTTCCCTGTATCTGTATTGCCTTTTCCTATCTTTGTTGTCCCACCTTGTGTGCCTGTGTCTACCACTTAACGTTTCTCTCTCATTTAAATGCCCATACCTAGTGCCATTAAAAAATCGTACACAAAATTTCATTTGGGCCCGCATTTTCGGTGTGCTGCCCTGATTTCATTACATCCACGTCTGCGTTCCCCTTGAAAGCTCCGTTCTTCTACATCCCCCTTGCGCATCGACTACTTTAATTATAATTGACCTAACATTGTGCCAATCACACGCCCCCTTGCCAATTGGCCATGCCGCGAGCACCGCACCTGCCTCCCCGTAGTACACCCCATCGGAGGCCACGGCATTTGGATTGTCCTGATCGTATTGCAGACAAGTACTTGTAATTTGCTGCCCTGGCCAACTACATCACCTTCCTATTGAATGCTCTGTATGTACCCCGATAGCCCTTCTTTAACATCCACCAGCACTGGAAGAAAACACACTGTCAAGACCACGTATCGCTGTTTGCAAAATTCAATTAAGGCTTGCGCCTGTGTGCCGATCTCATCCACAGTACCTTCCGTATCCCGGGTCTCAGAACCGTCCACCAGTTCCCCATGAAACGCCAGTCTGTGTTCCACACTATCGAACATCTCAATATCCTGCTTGATTGCAACATCATCTCTCGCTCACACAAGAGTCTAGTGTACAATATCTCTCCCGCTCCTCTGCCCCTCACTGAAATAAAAGAATCCCTCCCCCTGTATTAGTAGCCATCCGATGAATCTATTCATCCTCTATTCTGCCGACGTTTGAATCGCCAACAATTCCTACCCGTTTTCCACTGGTTTATGAATAAGTATTGCGTCGCTTGACTGGTTGGTTGAACTTAGCCGTGATATCTGCTCTTCTTGTTGTCGCAGCGGTTTGACGTCGCTAGTGTGGTTGATGGCGTCGCTGCTGCTGCTGCGTTTCGACCGCTACCATTTCTTCTTCTTCCGTTCTGTCTCTTCTCTTTTTGTAGCTGTATCGGCGCACTCCCTCTGGCAGTCTCATTGCTATTTGCCTCTGTTGCTGTTGTCTTTCGCCGCTGTTCGCCTCTGCCGCACCGTCCTTTTCGTCGTGTCTTTCTTTTTCCTTTTATATTTATCTCGCATATATATATATATATATATATATATATATATATATATATATATATTTATATATATATGTATATATATATATATATATATATATAAAAAAAGACTGGATGGACCCGCGTCTTCGCGACAGGGATCGGGCAAGACTCCCACTCGGACACGAGCGATAGATGAGGAGTGAGCCATCGGCGCCGTGGATTTAAACATTCACATGTATATATGAAAGAATAATGGAATGGTAAATTTATTTATTATATATATATATATATATATATATATATATATATATATATATATATATATATATGTTTTTTTTTGTAAGGCTAATGCCCGTGTACGTTTTTTTTGTTCATGTCATGGCTGATTTTCATACCACTCCGGCATTTACCTTGTCTAAGTTGAAAACCATGCTGCAAACCAATTTAAGAATGGCCGGTCTAGGTCGGCGAACCCAGGCCTCCCGATTGCAAGACAAATGCTTTGCCACTAAGCCATCTTGCTCGGTATATATCTCGGTTATATAAGTAAATCATCATTTTCTGACGCGACTTGGGATAGATTATTAGATTGACCAACCGTCAATTTGCTAGTATTACTTACGTATTTTCTATTCGCCTGTCCCTTTGAACGCAAGTTGCAGACGACCTGAAGCGTAATACGAATGTTAGTGCAATAGTGTATGACACACCCTGTAGCCTGCCAATAATAGTGTGTTTGACGCCAAATATGCTGTTTTTGAAGTTGGCTATAACTTAAAAATTCTGTGTAGGCCTTCTGAAAATACCGATTTCTGCTATTTATGCTGGTGCTTTCGTAATACCGATTTTTGTTGGTGTGCGCAGGGAGACGCGTCTTTGCGTTGTCAAAGGGATGTTTACGATAGGTATAAAAAGTGTTTTTTCAGTATTGTAAATTCGATTTCCACGGTAAGTGCTCTTGGTAAGTGCTAGCTGTTATCACTGACATGATTTTTGGTCTGTTTTTCATTAGCACGGCTTGTTAGTTTTGCAAATAAAACCACAGCAAACCACCTAGTTGAATCGATACACGAGTCCTTATTACGTTAATTAGTTATCTTTATATTTCCGATTCAAGATGAAACTCTGCCAAATTTACGAAGACGATAAAGCGTCTCGAACTAAAAGAAACAGCTACAACAAGCCGCAACCGTTGCACGACTACTCAAGTCTACGTGCATCTGGAGGCTGCGTTCGAGACGAGTTGCAACACACTGAGCAAGCAGTCAGCATCTGTGGTAACTAGCTTAAAAGCATCAATTATATATGGCTTAGGGCTTTAAATCTACTAGCTGAGATTGATGACCGAGTCGAGACGGCTTAGCCGAGCGAATTTGCGTTTAGATCCGACCTAGTTAACCTAGACGGTGGGAAAGGGCGCCGTCTGTTATACAGCAGTCTGGATAGCCCAGTTTGAGTACGGTTGACGTACTAAAGACTACGAAAGTAGAACATGCACAAAGAAGACACACAATGCCCACGTGCCACACTTACAGGGAAAATAAGGGCATGATAAACAGGCAGAATTTGTCCTTCTCAGACAGGTTGATGCCCAGGTTACGAACTGCGCTCGGCTGTTGTATTGTTGGCTGTTGGCTGAACACAGCGATTTTATTCTATGCCTACATAATTGGTTACGTTGTGATCACAACGAGACGTAGATAGTAGAAAGCTCTATTGTAGACAGGCTTATGCTTTCATTCTGACATTAGAACTTCTGTTTTCCTTATCGCGAGTTGAACACCGTCGGATCTTTCAAAGTTGCAAGGTTGTTACATGTCTCTCGCGCGTTCTAAAGTAAACACTCGTTACCAGCTCGAGCAAACGTGTGTTATGCTTACTATTCTATTACGCTGTACAATAATGAGGCGTGTTTAGTAACCCGCACAGAGAGCCTACCAAGTCAAGACAACACGCCGCTCGTTGTGGCAAAGTCTATCCGTGGCGTTGGTGAGGTTGACCTTTTTTAATAAGCCAGGTTCACTTCAATAAAGTTTTTCCATCCTTCCAGATGATGGCTTTAAGTTGGACTACACACATAAGGGTTCATAGCGAGACTTTCTCCTTGTTCCAGCAAAGCAGAGAGGGAACGACAAAAGATAGCGATACCTTTGTCTTTGAAGGCGCGTTGGTCGTCGATATGAGGAGCCAGAGTTGACCCTGTGTTACTAAACCATTAGTGTGAAGCGTGAGTCTGCCTGCCCGGACCGCGTGTTGACACAAAGGATCAGATCACAGCAAACACCGCCACAATCACGACAGTTAACCGGGCGCTTATCTAGTGCCGTAAATCCAGCCAGTGAAGCACTGTCTGCCTATTACCGGTAAGACTGTACGCGTCCATTTGCGTCAAGCAAAGGGTTCCACGAGCAGACGGAACCTTTTTCCGTAGCTGACAGTAGGACGGCGCCGGTCAGCATATTAGTGGCGTCGGCAGGCAGCTTGTCAAGTAAACCGACAGAATGCGCGTTAACTAAACACTCTCCCAGCGTTCTATGCTACGATTTTCGTTTTGTTAAAACATGGCAGTATGCTTGTAAGTATACACACACACACACGCATATATATATATATATATATATATATATATATATTAATATATATACACATATATTAATACATATATATTAATATATGTGTATATATATGTATATATATATATATATATATATATATATATTTATATACATATATAATACACATATTATATTTATATATATATATATATATATATATATATATATATATATATATATAACTTAGATTGGGTACCACCACGACAAGAAGGTGTCAGGTTTTTTTAAGTTCTAGGCGAGTCCTCTGTAGATAGTTATGTGTGCTATTTCTTTATGTTCGTTTTACATTTTGTTCTTCTATTCTGATCTAATTAATATCTAAAACAAATGTATAACTATTATTATTAAATTACTAAACATTATATATATATATATATATATATATATATATATATATATATATATATATATATATATATATATATATATATAATATAGGAAAATTAATATTCAATTTTAGCGATACAGGGATATGTGAATAAATAACTACACAAGGGCTTATGAAGAGTGCTACCAGTCGAGCTTATACTTCAGGCAGCCCTTCATTGTACCCATTATTGCTGCCGCAATGCCGCGCTAAACCGCCAGTGATAGCCGCTGAAGTAGATAGTCAAGAGCTCTTTTCTCCCTTGTTCTCAATTCGGTTCGCTTGCCAATCTTCTGGAGAAGCGACCATGCCTCAAAGCCGGGTCCCTCGAGTGTCTCGAAAATGAACTTATTGGCGAGCTGGATATATTTGTTAATCTTTAGTCGTTTAGCCTTGCGTGCCGCTGAGCCAGCACTCATTTTACAACTGTCGCACGGCTAAGCACTTATACCATAGTCTAAAAAATGCCGTGCATAATATTAGTGCGTATGTTTGTGTTTCTTGCAAGTATCATGTGTCCTATTAAGTTGGCACATCAGTGTGATTAACTCTGATAGATTTTCCTGTAGAGCACTGTTGGATATTCTACTGGCACCGTTGAAATGGGGCAAAAAATACACTAAATAATCCTGTTCGTTCTGCAAATCTTGACGCATACAGACGAGCTTACATTCATTCAATTATTTCACTGTGAGTGTGTAAAGTCGAGAGTCTAGGAAGAGAGGCGAGGTAGTTAGTAGTATGTTTTCCTGTGTAAACCAGTGGCTGGTTTCGTGTTGTTGTTCTTGTGACCATGTGCGTGAGCTCTACAATGGTTGCGGCGATCGTAACCTGCGTACTGCCAGCGCTTTGCCTGTCCGCTTAGCTAGAGGCAAACGTCTGGATCCCCAACAGAGATCGAGCAAAAGCCTGCCACAGGCCACGTCAAGATCGACGGGCGTATGCGAGCGCCCTTAGTAGACAATAGAGACAAGATGGCTTGTTCCAGGCTACGTGGCCAGAAGAGGGTCATTTGTAGGCAGGATCTAAAAGTCCGCTGTCCCTTGACTTATTATTGTTGTTGTGGTTGTGGTTGTTACTGATATTGTTGTTGCTGTTGCTGTTGTTGTTGCTTGCTGCTGCTGCAGCCGCTACTATTGCCGATGTTGTTACGTTGTCGCTGCGAACGAAGCTAAACGTAATGTAATGTCGTTATCGTCCGCAACTTCTAACTCGATAAGCGACTTCTTCTTAGCTTGACAGTTTGCGCGTGTGTCCGGTGACACGGGCAAGCCGTGCTAAATGAGAGAAAGAGCGCAAAAGAAGACGGCGAAAAATAGATCGAGAGAAAAAAGGCTGGAGAAGAGGCTGAGTGACTCAGTGAGTCAGTGGGCGGATTACTCTCGTGCAAGGAGTTTATATGCAAGGACAAATAACCGTATACTGCCGAAGCTCGAAGCACCGCCGTCGTCGTGGGGTTGATAGGAGACAAGTAGAAAGGCGACGAGGTCCTTTGTCTTGCTTGCGTCGACACGGTTCGAGTCTGGTGGAACGGCTTGACAAAGGTCTATGGCAGGCCGCAACGGCCCACCAACCTGCACGGCAGCCCCGGGGCCGGACCTGTTTAGAGAGGGAGCAGGCGCTGTCATTCGCTGCCAGTTTTCGCATTCTCTTTCTTCGCACTCTAGGCACATGGCCAGCGTAGATACCTAGGTTCGCAGACATAGACCTTGACTGTTAGCTACCGTCGCCACCTTGTCTGCCAACTACTATAGGCTGACCGACTAACGTCGGACACAAAAATAACGATAGCCAACAACAATGGAACGCATAAGCCTTCTAGTGCTCTTCGGACCTCTATGCTGCCGGATAATGACTCTATGGTGAGGCTTGAAAGGATGGTGATCACTTGATCACGTAGTAAAGAAGAACGTGGAGCTCGATTGCGAGAGGATACCGATCGAACGAGCAGGTCACAGGTTGGGTGTTGAGCTGAGGCGTTGTTACCTTCAGGTCTCAGGATCTCTCAGTATATCTTAGCGCTGTCTAGTTCTTCTAGTAGTAGTAGTAGTAATTTGCCTGTCTCCGTACTGCATTCAAAGTATCAAGCGTCATTTCGACTACTGGTGACGACCACGAGTGAGATACACTAGTGGGGCGTAGAATTCAGTAATCATTTTGCTGTGTATGGCTGTGCGACGGAGGGTCGAGGAGCCAGGCCGCAATAAAGCTCAAACAGGACTTCTTCATCAGAGTGAAGCAGAAACGAAACCACCACGGTTAGGAAGTCTTAGACGGTCCGCCGCATTTGACATCAAATTATAATGGCTGTATATTATATAGTGTATTCCCATTGTATATCGCAGTATTGCACCACACAGTGTATGTATGTAGTGTATTATACATAGTGGTATATATAGATATATATATATATATATATACAAGTATATTCACTCAGTATATATATATATATATATATATATATATATATATATATATATATATATATATATATACTGAGTGAAGCCTAACATGAAGAAGAAGTGCAAATAATTACAATGCTGGCTGACAGATAGAAGGCATAGTAAACAGTATGGCCAAACATGTTGAGTAACTAAAAGTACTCCTGTACTGACTCGCCCAGAAAAGCTCTCAATGCGCAAAAACTCTTCATGCAACATATGCCAGAACAAGCTAGACAGAGAGCAGCTAGCTTTTCAACGGGCGAAGTTCATTGTGGAACACTTGACAGCGCTGCCACTCTAAACCAGTGGCCCTCTACATATCCCAGAATTTGACTTGGACATTGCTTTGAAGAGCCACCGAGACCTGCTGCAGACGGGTGGGCTGTTCGACAGTTCGAATCCAGACAAAAGTAGAAATCTCGGCTAACGAGATTCCCTGGTGATCACTGACCCCATTATAACGGTTGTCTTGCGCGAGATGAACCCTTTTATAAGAGCGAAGGTCTTTGGGACACATATCCGTAAAAGCTTGGGTCTTCAGGAAGCGATTCCTATACGCACAGAGACGCCGCGATTTGACAAGCAGGGCGGCTAGCAATATCTGATGATCATGCTAAAGTAGGAAGCGAGGAAGCAGTTGGCAAGGAAAACCGTCCAGTTAGGCAGCTTTGATAAGGAGAGCAGCTGACTGCGGAATAGAAAAGGCGCTAGAGAAGGGGGCCCGCCGGAGCAAGACAAACTTGGAGGGATGGACGAAACAGGATGCAAGGAGCCGCTCGTTTTTAAAACAGGAATGGATAAATCCTTAAGAAATGTTAAGAAAATACCAATGTGACGTTAGGTAATATCACTCAAGTAAAAAATTAGGTAATTGTCATACAAGAAACCCATTTAAGATGTAGATAACTGTCGTCCAAGTAAACTGCAATTGGAGCTGGCTAGCGCACGATATGCTAGCGACAATGGTATCTAGGCACGCAGCAAGATGGCTTTCAGGATGCAGCAGAATGGTACGCCGAATGGTACAAACGCGCTGCTTAGCCCTACAGTTATTAACGCCGATGTCCTGCCAATGACAAAACACGAAAAAGAAACAGGGTATGCGTGGGCGGACGTAATCAACTCTAATTGATAGTAGCTACATCAGAAGCTAAACTTGCATCCTACTAAACTCGGGGAGTCAATACAAAAGTCTATCATCACAGGGATCAAAGAAAACGGATAAAAGACGAAGAGACGGAGGAATTTCCCCGATTGTGCAGATAATCATGACATATACGCATCGAAAGAGGGCAACACATTTGCGATAGCACACTAGCTGGCCGAATAACGGATTGGAAGGTCTTCACTGTAGAGGAAAAACCGTGGTGCGATCGCAAAATCGACGATACCACGAATAAATTGCGTTTCAGGACACATAGCACACACATAAGCTCCTCTTAAGAACATATAATTTGGTTTATAACACATAACTTTGTTCAGATTCGTTGCTCCGCCATTTTCGTCTCCTTAAAAATTGCCAAAGCTCGTTTTCTTCACATCTTCCAACCAACCTCAAACAATAAGCTCCGCCACAGATTGACGCGAAATTTGGCTTGTGTGTTGCTGATGAATGGCGTCACTAAGCAAAACAAACCAAAGACCTTGATGGAAAGCCATGTCTACGTAGGAATTTCTGACCCATAAACGGGCCAAAATAAGTGTAACGCGTCTGCCATTGCTTTCTTGCACTACCCTTGCATGATCCACACACTATTTTGCACTGTCCCTGCAAGATCCGACTAAGGACATGGCTTTTTAGGCTTAACATGAGCAGGTTTTACTTGTATTACTAGAATTTATGTTATTAATAAGTTGATAAGCGCTATAAAGAAGTTACAAGGAGCGACAGGCTAGCTAGTACATTCTCCCGGCAATGTGCAACAAAGCTGTGACAGTTACATTTACGGCAATGTTACGGCAAAGCAAAAAATGAGTGCCTCATTTACTACGTTATATCATTCCTACTATAGTATCTACAAACTACTAAATTGGTCTGCACATGGGCGGTACGTATGTCTTGAGCGTCTTTGCATTGTATATATCTTTACGTTTTATTTTCCATCTTCCCTTTTACCTGCCCTCTACATAGCCATGTTGTATGTATCCTTGTCCATCTTTCTATCCCGTTCAGAAGTTTTGAACAACGCTGGGCTACGGCTGGCCCACTTTTTCCTTCTTTTTTCCTTTTCCTTTTCCTTCCTTTCCTGTCTTAATTTTCCTGTCTTGTTCCTTTCATTTTCCATTCACTCGTCTTCTCGTCTATAGAGTGCAGATATTCTTTGGCAGATTCTCAAAAGCGAAGCAGCTTTCATTCACTTTCATTCTTTCAACTGTTGTGGCTGCTACTTTCTAGTCCGTTTCTGCTGGTGCCGGTGCTGCTGTTGTTGTTGCTCGATGATAGATCTTCCCGACGCTCACCTGCTTGGCTGTTTTCGATCTTTGTCGACCTTTCGTTTTGCTTAGTTTCATTGTCAGCCGACCTCGTCCTGACGTTTGGCCGAAAGCCGCCTTACAAAGCTCTCCGCCGGCCCGCTGATCTAGATGATCATGCTGTCACGTGCTGCTTTCCTAGCGGACTAACAGACGCCCGGCGCCGGGCGTTAAGACTGTAACGACATCTCTATGATGGATCCCTTCTCTGTGGTGTAGGCCTTTTTCTCTCTCCCATCCCCCCTCTCTCTTGCCCCCTCGCTTACTTTCTCTTGCTCTGCCTTCTTGCCCCGCCTGCATCCGTGTGGTGATTGCTGTATGTAACAGCGATGCTGCTTCTGCTTCTGCTCTTCTTGTAGAAGGTAACGATGGCGGCTTGATGATGTTCGTGATCATGATGACAGGAGGAAAAGGAGGAGGAGGAGGAGAATGATGATGATGGATCAGCAAAAGTTTCGTGTAGATGACCCGGGACAATGCATAAATGAAGCTGCCCCCGACCCGCCATTCACTCCAGCCAGAGCCACGGCTGCTACTAATGCTACTAAAGCAAAGTAGAGAGATCTGCCAAAGAATATCTGAATACTACAACTACTACTATTACTAATACTATTACAACTACTCTCCTATAGCTACTACTTGAAATCCTTTCCACAAAACCACGGTCGACTTTTCTCCGTGTGGGTGGGTGGTTGTATGTGTTTGTGTCCATGACCCTCGTGAACTACCTTTTAGCTAAGCTATACTTCAGGGAGCCGCCAGAGCAGAGGGGATTTTTTTGGTTCTTGCCTAAATACGAAATTTCATGCTACTTGTTCTAGGGTTCGTCAGGTGGTGTCAGCAATGCTTCTCTGACATTGTTCTTGAATGAGTTTTGCTTTTATATTCTGTGCGGACTGTTTTTGTTTTGTTTTTTTACCAACAAATCCTTGTGACAGCGTGGAATGACCAAGTACAACAGCCAAATGTTTAATTGATTATAATTGATCGAACCTGTCGTGTTCGATTGTGGAGCAGCAGTTGCACAACGGAAACCAGGAACGTACGATGGCGCCAAACTAGCAACTGCCTCCCGGACCTTACCACCTGCCACGAGTGTAACTATCACTACCACTTGACTACCACCGTGACCAGTAGTAATACCAGTAGTCGATTAGTTCTGTTAGGTACGCAATGGTCACTGACACGTTCAATTGGCACTGGTATTGCTGCTCGCTGCTGTACGACGTGCCCAGTCGTTTACGCAACGTTATCGCCGTCACGTTCGTCGTCCTACAAACTTTACCTCGTCGTAATTGTCCCCGTCGAGCGTGATGGTTGTAGTGGTGGAAGTGGTGCTTATGTGTGTTGATCTACCCAATTGGTGTTGTGTCTACTGCACACCGGTCCGCACTAACAAGTTAGCAATAGGGTTAGGTTTTTAGTTACCGCTAGTTAGAACCTAGCGTCCGAGCGGGAAGAGAAAACGCCTAAAGAAACGAACGTGCTTGCGATACCGTACAGCCAAGACGACAACGATTCCGCTCTATGTGCATCGAGTTAAGAGGAACGAGCGAAATTAGCCTAAAAGTGTACTAATTTGTATTGTGTTTGCAAAGCGGCTGCTACTAAGTTTGGGGGGGTGGGGGGTGGGGCACAGACATGCGTTGAGTGTACTAGATGAACGTTAAACGTGCGGCATTTGCGCACAGTCTCTTGAAGTCCCAATGTTTTTAGCCTTGCATAACTATTTATTATATTTGAAACCCAAAGTTGCAAATTCCAAGAATTCCACTGCTTTGAAAATGTTGCGCCGAGATACTGCAAAGCCGACCCAAACTTTGAGTGCTCGAGTTGTCGGACATCTCCTCCGCTTCACTCTTCTCTCGACGTATATGTGGTGTAAGTTTATTATTGGCGTATTATCTTCTGCTTCAGCTACATAACGGTGTGTCGAATCGAGAGGAGGTATGACAATAAGACACTACTCGCTCGGCGCGATAGGCGCGACGTTCATTTGTAATAGCTTCGTCTGAGACTCCGCGGGAGATTGGCGGGCGAGTACGGGGGGCGTATATGTATGATGGATCCAGGAGAACTCCAGCGATATTGCACTCTTAGGAGTGGCAACGAGTGATGTGCAATGATTGAGTCTGGGAACAAACGGGTTATTGAACCCAGTAGTTATTATTACTTACGCTGAGAGGCTTTAGTAATAATACTACTGAGTAGTATTCTTCCACCTTCGCCCCGAAGGCGCTGCATGTAGACAGAGATAAGCTAAGCGATCGAAGCTTAGCGGCGACCCTCAGCAAAGGTAAGATTGCACTCCTTGGGTCTGCAACCCAGCCTCGCCAAATTTAGCTAGATATAGGATTTCCATGTACAAGCACGCCCCCCCCCCCCCCATCACAGGATACCATCAACCCCCGCCACCAACCCGGACTATGTTTGTCGCTTTTTTAGCCGATTACGTTGTAATAGAACTTTGTTTCTTTCCTCCCTGGCGGGACGGCCTAGAGTGTCTCGTTTAGGCGTACGGAGCTCAAACCGACATCTCGGCAGGCCTCGTGGAAATATCAAAATAAATCGTGTTATAAAGGGTTGGTTAATCGCGCTGAAATAGATGAGCGGTGTTGTTATTATTTAGTTATCGCGTCTTCGCGTCAGGGGTCGGGCAAGACTCCCACTCGGACACGAGTGATAGATGAGGAGTGAGCCTTCGGCGCCGTGGATTTAAACATTCACATATATATATATATATATATATATATATATATATATATATATATATATATATATTATATATATATATATATATATATTAAATTCCTAAATAAATATTAATAAATAAAAAAAAATTTAGTTATTACAATTATAAGGTATAAACGTTTAAGCCAGATTCATCCTGCTCTGTTCGCTTCCTGTCAATTAATGGCGCCTATGAGAGAAGATACGTTTACTCTGCAAACGGCCTGTTTCATCTGTTTCAAAAACATGGCCTCGCGTCGATCGCCCGAAACGTTTTTCGATATCTTTCAGGATGTTTTCTGTACCTGTGCTGATGGGGCCGAGTGTCTCCAATGTAATGGGTACAATGTGGTAGCTTCTTGATAGCTCGAGATACTTACTTCGTTTTTCAGAATCAGCGCGGTCTGCTACCCATCCAGACTCAACCGCATTGTGGCGTAACTACGAAAAGCCCGCCATGCATGAAACCGTTACATTCCATATATGTTCGTCCTTTTTCGTGTGACAATAGCAAGCATTAGTTCAATCTTCGCCTGCTCGTCAATGATTGATTCCGCCAGAAAGCCAAATTGATTGAGAAATGCAGCGTAGCACACTGCAGCTAGATCTGTGGCTCCTCTTATTCCAAGAACCTCCGTTCCCGATGGGACGGCTAGCCTCTCTCCCACATGTTTTCTTCTAAGTTAGTGTCTAATATCTCACTTAGAATGTCTCTCGTAGTTTCGTCGTAGACTGCAAGGCCTTCCATATATTTCAGAGTATGACATGTTCGTATCATGTAGTGAATCAAGACAGTGTCTCCATAGGCACGGAGCCACCTGTGGGTGCATACTTGTCAGTCGTAGGCGGAATTTTGACAGGGGTTCTCGTTTAGCAATAATAATAATAATAATAATATATTATTATTATTATTATTATTATTATTATTATTATTATTATTATTATTATTATTATTATTATTATTATTATTATTATTATTATTATTATTATTTAAGCTAATATTTGGCGATAGGTACGAAACTAACAAGAAAAGCTGCATAGTAAAGCTAGACTTAAAAAATACCTTCATGCTCAAACGCGGTCTTCCACTATATCGTGTCTTCGAATGCGCTCCCGCGCGGAACTCGATGCTCCGTCAAGTCTTTTCATCTATGTTTGGCAAGGTGAAGATTCTTTCTAGTGCAGGGTAGAGTGCCAATAGAGTAACTTAGCAGCGTCGCTGGCCTCTGGGTTCCGGCTCCATAAATGTGTCAAACAAGCGGACTCAGCAGTCCTGTTATTTCTATATGGACGACGATTCATTGCTCGATCGAGTTACAAGAGGCGATCCTCAGTGAAATTAGGAAATAGTAGCCTACGTGCCGTTGAGTACTGGAGTAGTTTGCAGCCTGAGGCTACGAAAGGCATTATGCTGTACTAGATAGCCATCTTGCTATTGACCCGCGGTTTGTCTAGCGGCAAGTCATGAAGACCAAGGCTATGACTTTTTTCTTTTCTATCTCAAGATTGTTCCAGCGTTGATGTATTGTCTTGACAGAGTCTGGGAACACCTCACACGGGCAAACTTTGGTTTGCCTGAAAGGTGTTTCACAATGTATATGAAGCGAGTACTTTGCCTGTCAATGCGGGCAAGGAGCCGCTTTGTGTACCTTATGTCAGGCTGTGCACCTGCTGTTGAGAAAATTCGATTGAGGTTGAAGACTCCGCCTACAGTATCATTTGAGAGCTTTGGAATGGGAAAATAAAGCTGGACAAGTCCGACGAGAGGTTGGAGACCTGGATATTTTCAGTGCCTCTCGCCTATGGTCTGGTCTCGCATGTGACAATCGCCACGTCTATACCAGATACATAGTGCATGGCTATCATCACCTGGTTTGTTTGAACACGAGCTTCCACGAGGAGTACACCGAGTGCATCTGTCGACTGTGCTCTCAGGTGTGTACGAAGTTTCATGCGTATGCCTGCCTGGCCCTTGGGAAGAGACGCTCTCTCGAAAAACAAGCCGCGAGCAGCTGAATGTATATTTGTATAATCCGTATACTTGCCTATGTTATATGCATACTTATTATGAGTGAAATAAACATGCTAATGAGTATACGTTACTGTAGCATAACGCATACCGTAGTAAAAACGGCCTATATCAGGCAATGAGATTATTATTATTATTA